>JAJSZK010000095.1:0-33195 GCA_022985045.1 Macadamia tetraphylla
GCTTGTGTGTCTTCAACTAATCACACAAGTCCTCTATTTATGATCTAAAATCATGATAGACTCATAATAGGAGTCATACGTCACTAGACTATCATAACAAAGTCACAATAGGAGTACAAAACAAAACAAATAAATGTGTTTACAATTATACCCCCATCTAGCAGCCCACTCTAATTAGGGTCGGTGGAGGGAAAACCCTGAATGTGCCCTTGGCACACTAATCCCTATTCTAACACCCCCCCTCAAGTTGGTGCATAGATGTCACACATGCTCAACTTAACTAAACTAGGATGAAATAGCTTTTAAACCCAGTCCTTTAGTGAACACATCAACTAGTTGATCACTAGAATTCACAAAAGGAACACAAATGAAACTAGCATCCAACTTCTCTTTGATTAAGTGTCTATCAATCTCCACATGGGAGAGCTACACTAGCCTAGTGAGAGGTGAGCAGGCAAGCACATCCATCTCATGATGCTAGATGCAATGCATGCTAGCCATACAGTTCATAATACATTAGTGCTTATCCACATGATTCCATTTTTATTACACAAATTACCTACATAATAATCTGTAATTGGGTCTTAGTGATTTAACAGCGTAAGTGGTATCCCATCCCGATGCGTCGGGCTTGAGATATATGCTAGTTATGGCGAGTCGGACAATCTCGGAAAGAACCTCGGCCAGCCAACCTTAAATGGTAACCTCAACGATCATAACGTGCGTATGTCGTACCATGCCATCGGCAATGAGGCATACGATACATTGTACCATATTGTGTCCACTTTGGACACGAGTCCTTTATACCGGGTGTAGTAGTCTCTTGGACCTACCACCATCGGGATTAGCCAATACTTCACCCATGTTGGCAATAGGTTATAGCACTAGGGTTATGATCCTAGCCTATGCAATTCTAAATGCATCAGTTCAGCCAATGTCATCCATACATCTACACATACACCGCCACGGGCACATGGTACTGGAATATAGCGTGTCCCAGCCCATCAATTCATCCACATCCACATCCACATCCACATCCACATCCATCCACAATTATATCCACAGGTGCAATAATAAGAAATATAAATACATAACATAACACAGATAATTCCATCTCACATGTGCAAGCAGAAGTAAAATATATAAAAACACTCCGCAAAATAATACAATTTAATGGTTACGGTTGAATTCCCATCACCGCTTGTCGAGCGGATTAGGTTCCTATATATTATTCAAATTATATTGTCAGTTTTTACAACCTATATTGTCATTGGACAGCCTCTACTCAAACCCTAACCCAAATTTCAGTTGAATTCCCCTTATCGGGACTCCCCAATAGACCATACAGAGGGGCATTGACATGTGTCAGGTTCCTTCCCTCGCACAGACCTATACAAGTCCAGACTAACCTCCACTAACCCATACACAGGCCATTCTCACAGCACACACAAACCACATACACTAGCCCAACTTGCTGAGCCCTACAAGGGTTTAATAGCATATGGAGACCCCAGGTGGGTGGCCACTAGCTACAGAACCTAGGGCAGCACACCTATAAAAACACCCACCAGCAGGTCAGCTGTGAGGGCACCGGCCAGCCACAAGCACCTGCGGTGAAGGTGTTCAACCATGGTTTGAGAACCCGCGAAGCATGTTTTGAAAATATCGCCGATGGTTGAAATGAAACCTCGGTGGCTTTTAAAAACACCTATTTCGACTAGGTATCGACTAGTTTGACATGTTTGACCTTATTTCCCATGTTTGACCAAAACATGGGAAATTTCAAACTAAACCACCTGGTTTGGGTCGAACCAGGTCTTATTTAAGTTATTTCAATCGAATTGACCCTCCTTGTTCTTTTTTCTCCCAAGTGTGGGGAAAATTGGGAAACAGTAGAGATTTGCAATTTTTCCTACCAAACTTGAATCTAAGGGTGATTAGTGCTTCATCTACAAAAGAAGGCATCTTGGACCAAAAGGTAAGTCCCAACTTGCCCAAAAGCATTTTTTTTTTTTATATAATATGCTAGTAAATAGGGTAGAATCATGTAATTTTTTTTATATGTTACTTAGGAGGACCCGATATACGCATTAACGGTGGCCAATTTTTGTTTTTGCATGTTAATGCTTCTTTTTTTTTTTTTTTAAATGCATTTATATACAACGTTTTTTAAAAAAAAAAGGGTTAATAGTTGATCTTTGGTGTTCAATTTAATATATGTTGAACACTATCGGCCAATCTACAAGTTCATGGTTTCAATTTTTTTTTCATGTTATTATTATTATTTTTTTTAATTTCAAAAGTTCATTAAATATATTCTGAAAATATTTAAAAATCCATTGCGGCCTTCCATTTTTTTTCTACAAGAGCTTCTTGCCAATTCTTGGGGACACAAGTAGATAAAAGAGAAGACACAAAGGCACGATAGAAGGAGAAAGAGAATCATATGAAACAACATTAGATATAGGGTGTTGAGTATAGGTCCCAGTGCCTTTTCTGAGGGCAATAGGTTGATCAGAGGGAGAGTTTATACTTGAAGTACGAGACTTAGTCGGTTCTGGATCCAGGGCTGGTGAAGGGATGTGTGGAGGTGCTATAGTAGTGGTGATTGTCTGAAGTTGCTTATTTTTGGTATGTCTCCTACTATAAACTTGAAGTGTGGAGTCATCAATTTGTCTCTGGAATTCACCAATGGATCTTTGAACTTGAGTCATCTCCCCCTAAGTTGGAACAACAGGTTCTGTAATCTCCCCCTCAGTTGGAATAATAGGTTCTATCCTTTTACTATCTTTTGGAGAATGAGGATCCTAAGGTGATGATGGTGGGTATACCGGTGGAGCAAGCAGATTCAGATTCATCTCTTCTTCAATAGTAACTCCAAACTCCCCCTGAAAAGGTGACGATGAGTAGTAACCAACAGATTCATGAAACACAACATCCATTGTTACTATTATACGCCGGGTAAGAAGATGGTAGCACTTATATCCTTTTTGTGTAGGAGAGTAACCTAGAAAGATACACTTCGTACTTGAGGTTCTAATTTTCCTAATGAATGATGATCTCTAGCATAGCAAACACACCCAAAAGTCTTTGGAGGAACCAAGAAGGATGTAGTCCCTTTTTTTTTTGGAAGAATAAATAATTCATTACCAAGAGAGAAGAAAGAATATACAAAGGAAAAAAGGGGGGAGGGAGGCTTAAGCTAACAAGGACAAGCCAACCCAAGGGGAACAAAACAAAAACAAAACCTTACACAAAACCATTATAAACCAAAAATTTGGCGGGCCCACCAAAAAACTCACATGCCTGCCATTTTTTAATCCAAAAATAATAAAAAAATAAAAAATATATATTTTAGGAAATTCTGCCGGACTCGTAGGATCCACCCACAGGCCTGTCTAAACCTCCACGGGTATATCCAGACCCCCACGGGCCTGTCTAGACCTCCACGGGCCCGTCCATTCCACCACTGACCCGTCCAGGCCTTCACGTACCTGCCAATTCCCTGCCAAAAAAGGAAATAAAAGTAAGGAAAAAATGAGAAAAATAAAAAATGGTTCTCTTTATTTAGAAATGCCTTTTTAGGAATGATTTTGGGACAGGTCCGCCAATGCTTTGACGGATCTGCCAGTTTCAAATAAATAAGGAATGTTTGGCACATTTAAAACATGAAAAATTCACTTTTGGAAAGTAAATTTGACGGACCCGTGGGAGCCTACCAATTT
Source organism: Macadamia tetraphylla (assembly GCA_022985045.1). NCBI lineage: Eukaryota > Viridiplantae > Streptophyta > Magnoliopsida > Proteales > Proteaceae > Macadamia > Macadamia tetraphylla. The sequence goes on from JAJSZK010000095.1 coordinate 3,726, forward strand.
TGGATGGCTGGCCTGTGGAAATTTTTGGGAAACCTGTAAGAGGGAGGGGTTGTACCTATAAATAGTGCTTCCCTCTCCCCTATAAAGACACACAGGAAAAAAAAGAGAAGACAGAGACTAGAAGAAGGAGAAGAGAGGAAGAGAGAAATATGAGAGAAAAGAGAGAAGGAAGCAAGGAAGAGTGGGGTGAGGGAATTCCTCCACCTCCAACCCTCGAGGAGTGCATCGGAGCTTGGAGAGCTACTGAAGGCCTAGATTCTCTGAAGGAGAGAAGCAAGCAGCTGAAGTTAGTCCCGTCTGAGCCAGAGATCCTCGCAAGAGCCACCAAAGCATCAACCGAGGTCCACCCCCTCTTGACCCGAAACAAGGGTTAAGGTCGGGTAAAATCCCTCAACACAGTAGCCATAATGTAGACCCTCATATTAAATACAACATGTGTATAGTATAGTATATTAGTAGTATAGTCATGCATGTGGATTAGGACAAAAGAAGGGGAATATTCGAAAACCAACATCTAATGGGAAGACCGGTTCAACACGGTGAAGTGGGTGCCTAACACCTTCTTAACTTCATAACCTGGCACTTACCCTAATCTCTGGACTAAACCGAGTCAATCTCGGGTCTATCCTAATGGATCGGGCCCACGTCCTGGGTCTTAGGCCCTAACCTTAGGTGGTGACTCCAAATGTTTATTGTTATTTTTAGAAGATACCCGAGGCGGATAGCCCCGCGAAATAGGACCCCTATGTGTCTTCGAGCTAGAACGCGGTGGCTCGAGGGAGAGGCCCTTTTGCCCGGCGACCACCCCCTCCACACCCATGCTATGATTGCCACATCAATCCTCTATTGATTTGATGGCTGAGAATACGTTAGAGAAGATGTACTAACTAGTGGACCATAGTTGAGATAGGCCACACGATTCAACATGTCAATGATTCAGTGGTTCTCTATCTATCAATCAGTGCAATCAATCAAACCAGCCCTTCATGTGGCTAAGCTTTTCTATATGGGGCCATGTAAATAATTTTTCCGTTAAAAAGAATTTTTTATGCTGTATTGAAACAAACAATTATATTCCTTTTTTGTTCAATGGATTATTTGCGTATATTATGTGTAATCTATATTTTCTTTATATATTATATGTCTAATTTAGGGAACAAAATATATGATAGCTCCTATTTTGAAGTTTCGAGGTAAGATGACCACAATGCAACTCGGACTAACACATGATTCACTGAATATAACCTTTGTTAAATCCCACATATTCAGACAATGAGTCTCGTACAATTCAAAGTGAATTAGTGCCAAAGCGATTTACAAAATCATTTTGAGGAGAATCCTTTTAACCGGTATTAATTCAGATACTGAAACACCTAATTGGTCTGACTGATAAATTCTTATGGTTCTTACAGGTTACACCTGAGTTGACATGGTGGAAATATGTCAAACACAGTTCTGCAACAAGTTACTTTTACAAAAAAATTCCAACACTTGTCTAAATCTTTATTCCTTCTCTGACTTCCTTTAGGAAAGTCTTAGAGATTTTTGAAGTTTTTTATTTTTATTTTTTTTTTACACAAATTTTTTGGGGGTACAATATTTTACACACACACACACACACACACATCTATATAGGGTCCTTTCTCCTTTTTCGTTTGACCTTAGATTTCCCTATTTTGTTTTGTATGGATCCATGTTGCTGACCCATTAAGTTGGGATAAAGTTGAGTTTGTTTTTGTTGTTGTTGTTGTATTTGTATATATAGGGTCCTTTTTATTCATCACTATGAAGAGTAAAGTGGATTGCTTCACTTTACCTTTTTTGCCATGCTTTTCATTAATGTTATTCAATATGTTGAGGGCTGTTAACAGGAAGAATGGGAGAATGCTTGTGTGTCTTCAACTAATCACACAAGTCCTCTATTTATAATCTAAAATCATGATAGACTCATAATAGGAGTCATGACTATCATAACAAAGTCACAATAGGAGTACAAAACAAAACAAATAAATGTGTTTACAATTATACCCCCCATCTAGCCGCCCCACTCTAATTAGGGTCAGTGGAGGGGGGAAAACCTGAATGTGCCCTTGCGGCACACTAATCCCTATTCTAACACTCCCCCTCAAGTTGGTGCATAGATGTCACACATGCTCAACTTAACTAAACTAGGATGAAATAGCTTTTCAACCAGTCCTTTAGTGAACACATCAACTAGTTGATCACTAGAATTCACAAAAGGAACACAAATGAAACTAGCATCCAACTTCTCTTTGATTAAGTGTATATCAATCTCCACATGGGGAGAGCTACACTAGCCTAGTGAGAGGTGAGCAGGCAAGCACACATCCATCTCATGATGCTAGATGCAATGCATGCTTAGCCATACACAGTTCATAATACATTAGTGCTTATCCACATGATTCCATTTTTATTACACAAATTACCTACATAATAATACTGTAATTGGGTCTTAGTGATTTAAGCAACGTAAGTGGTATCCCGTCCCCAGTACGTCGGGCTACAGAGATACATGCTAGTTGTAAGCAGGAGTCAGACAATCTCAGAAGGAACCTCGGCCCCCAGCCAACCCTAAATGGTAACCTCAACAGTCATACGTACAGTATGTCGTACCATGCCATCTGACAGCGAGGCATACAATACGTTGTACCATATTATGTCCACTTTGGACACAGTCCTTCGTACCCCGGGTGTAGTAGTCTCTTCAGACCTACCACCATCGGGATTAGCCTATACTTCACCCCTGTTGGCAATAGGTTATAGCACTAGGGTTATGATCCTAGCCCTATGCAATTCTAAATGCATACAGTTCAGCCAATGTCATCCATACATCTACACATACACACGCACTTCTGGGCACATGGTACTGGAATATAGCGTGTCCCAGCCCATCAACTCATCCACATCCACATCCACATCCACATCCACATCCATCCACAATTATATCCACAGGTGCAATAATAAGAAATATAAATACATAACATAACACAGATAATTCCATCTCACATGTGCAAGCAGAAGTAAAATATATAAAAACACTCCGCAAAATAATACAATTTAATGGTTACGGTTGAATTCCCATCACCGCTTGTCGAGCGGATTAGGTTCCTATATATTATTCAAATTATATTGTCAGTTTTTACAACCTATATTGTCACTGGACAGCCTCTACTCAAACCCTAACCCAAATTTCAGTTGAATTCCCCTTATCGGGACTCCCCAATAGACCATACAGAGGGGCATTGACATGTGTCAGGTTCCTTCCCTCGCACAGACCTATACAAGTCCAGACTAACCTCCACTAACCCATACAGGCCATTCTCACAGCACACACAAACCACATACACTAGCCCAACTTGCTGAGCCCTACAAGGGTTTAATAGCATATGGCAGACCCCACTGGTGGGTGGCCACTAGCTACAGAACCTAGGGCAGCACACCCTATAAAATCACCCACCAGCAGGTCAGCTGTAGGGGCACCGGCCAGCCACAAGCACCTGCCGGTGAAGGTGTTCCAGCCATGGTTTGAGAACCCGAGCGAAGCATGTTTTGAAAGTATCGCCAGGGGTTGAAATGAAACCTCAGGTGGCTTTTAAAAAACACCTATTTCGACTAGGTATCGACCAGTTTCGACATGTTTCGACCTTATTTCCCATGTTTCAACCAAAACATGGGAAATTTTAAGCTAAACCACCTGGTTTGGGTCGAACCAGGTCTTATTTAAGTTATTTCAATCGAATTCGACCCTCCCTTGTTCTTTTTTCTCGTAAGTGTGGGAAACTTGGGGAAACAGTAGAGATTTGCAATTTTTTCCTACCAAACTTGAATCTAAGGGTGATTAATGCTTCATCTACAAAAGAAAGGCATCTTGGACCAAAAAGGTAAGTCCCAACTTGCCCAAAAAGCATTTTTTTTTTTTTTATATAATATGCTAGTAAATAGGGTAGAATCAAGTAATTTTTTTTATATGTTACTTAGGAGGACCCGATATACGCATTAACGGTGGCCAATTTTTGTTTTTGCATGTTAATGCTTTTTTTTTTTTTTTAAATGCATTTATATACAACGTTTTTTTCAAAAAAGTTAATAGTTGATCTTTGGTGTTCAATTTAATATATGTTGAACACTATCGGCCAATCTACAAGTTCATGGTTTCAATTTTTTTTCATGTTATTATTATTATTTTTTTTAATTTCAAAAGTTCATTAAATATATTCTGAAAATATTTAAAAAATGTGAGTAATTAAGTCACTACTGTTGAGTGTTGATAGATAACTATTGATGATGTAATTTTTTTATTTATCTTGGATCATTTGGATTATGTCTTATGTTTTGATGTAGATTGTCGACGATATATAGAGTAGACTATGTCATTATGTAGTATAGTTTCAGAATTTAAATCAACAAGTTAGCGTAATGATTATCGAACCTTTGGTTCACCACATAAGTAAGACTTTGTGTTTTTTTATGAAACTAATGATGTGAATGTGTTAGAAATGTTTAAAATAGGATGTAAACAAAAAATTAGGCAAAAAAAAACACTGTTTGGGGGTCGAAACCTAAGTTTCCACCATACCGGGAAAAATTCCCCGGTATCCTCGAAATTTCTCAGGTTTCGACCGAAATTTCGGTCTCTCCAGGGGTCGAAACCTGAAGCTGCTGAACTCCACCCTGGGATGAGGTTTTTCTGCCTCTCTGAGCACCCTATTTACTTCCTCTGGGTGCCTTCATTATGGGTGAACATATCCCAAACCTGAGGAATCATTTCATAGTGGGTTAGCCCCTGCCAACAAGGTCATTTACCCACACTTGTATCATTTTTTGCTGAATTCACCAGTGCACTAGTAGGCACTGCTGGCTTGCGGTTTCCCTGTCCCAAATTGGCCATGTGCAGCTCCTAAATTGGAATTGGGTAGCCTCAGAAAAATGGTGTACCCCAATTCAATTCCAAATGAATTACCACTGGTGAACTGGAAAGGGTTCAAAGAGAAAACTAAAGAATTGAACCCAGTTCAGCAGTGCACAGTTAGGGTCTCTAAATTTTGGGCTTCATGTCAAGGGACTTGGATAGGGGTTCGGGCATATTTACCCAACACCAAGCTTAATTCCAGCTTTTATTAATCATATCCCAAGTCCCAACTGGGTAGAACACTTAGGCATTTCATTGGGTAGGAACCCAAGTCCCAACCCCAATTACACCATTCCAGCCTTGAGTAGCAAAACCACCAAATTGCTGAGGTCTACAGAGATGGGTCAGAGATGAATGTGGGTCTCTGGACCACTCCACAATTCAACTTTCAGCTCTGGGATGGTTCCCAGTTCTGGAATTGGGTTCCCATACTTGGAAAGTCTGCACCCAGCCTGTGGGTCGCTACAGGGATGATGTACATACCTGTACACCCCCCTCCCCAATTATATGCTTAGCATGCCTACCATATCCCTTTTAAAAAATTCACCAGCTACACTGCACATACTTCATCTCTATAGCTGGGTTTCAAGCTCAGACGGGAATCCCCTACATGCAAGGTCTGAAACCCAGTTTTGGGTGACTGCAGAGACAAGTACTGGTCTGTGTACTATCCCATTTACATGGACAGCAACCTTATTTCACAAATTTCCCCATACAACTGGATTTTCCAACTCTGGGATGACAATCCCTGACATCCAAGCCCCAATTTAGCTGTAGAAGACTGCAGAGGCAAGTCCTAGAGTCTGTACACTGTCCTAATTAACAAATCAGCATACATATTGTACTCATACATCCTCTACAACAGAAATTAACACAAATCTTTTACCCAAAAAAAAAAAAATTGACACAAATCCCATGCATACAGTCCAAGGTTCCCAATTCTGGGTGGCTGCATTCTTGGGAATTGGCTACTGATCATGCATACATCCTACCAAACTGAAGAAATCAAAGAAATACGAGATGTACTCACCTCAGTTGACATGTGCAGCAGCAGGTACAGCTGCAGTAGGAGCAGCAGAACAAGTGCATCAGATCCCATGCAGCCCACCTTCCAAGCGCCTTGCTTCTCCTTCCGTTCTTCTTCTTCTTCTTTTCCTTTTCTACTCTCCTCCCCACCGAATTCAGCTTGTGAATGAGTGAAATGAGAGAATGGGAGGATGGAAATGGGTTTTATAGTGGCTATGAGTCCCCACTAAGGCCTGTTTGTTTTTTAGGCTTCAAACTTACCATTTACATTGATTCTCTGTACTGGTATATGGGCCCACCTGATCCTCTGCATGCCAGGTGCTATAAGACCAGTAATGGATGTCCTATCAACCTACGGGAATAGTTAAACCATCCCTGCAGGGCAGTGGGGCCCACAAACAAAGAATGCAGTTTTCTGCAATACAACACCACCGATAGGTGGCACCGGCTGGCCAGTAATCAGACAAGTAACCTGCTTTTGGCCTCAAATCTTTCCACCAGGCAGTCCCCTGCGATGGGCGCTAAGGTCAACTATATGTGTGACCCTGAGACCACTGAGCAAGCCCACTTTCCTTCACAACTTGGCTCAAGTGCACAAGAAAATGTAGATGAACCATTTCATTGTGTACACTTCTGGCCAAGCAAGCAACCCAACTGTACTCGGTGCCTACTATGACCTAGCACCCAAGGCATATAGCTGAATTTGGACACGGGGTGTCACATTCCACCCTCACAAAATTGCATCCTTGAAATTGAATTGCTCATCTTGATCGAGGATATCACATGGCACAACACTTGCTTATCTTTCACACTTACTCTGGAAATGTGTGAGATCCTAACAACACTTAAGTTTGAGAGACCAAAACAGAAACTGTTAAGCTCAAGTAAGGCAGAATGATTGCAGATAACCCTTCCCCTCCGATGACGTGACCTGCAATGTCTCCTTCCCCTTTGGTGGCCTCTGCCGCCAGAACCCCCTCAACCCTCACCATTAACCTCCTTCTTCGTTCATCTGATGGCCACCCCTCTTCCCCTCCCCTCCTCCAGCCTCCCATATCTCCCACGACTCGACCCTAGGCCTCGGTAGTCACCTCCACCCCTCCTTCCTCTGCTGGACACTCACTCTTTTTCCACCCTCCTCTGACCCATAATTCTTCCCCTGTTGGCCTTTATCCGCCGGGACTGTTAGATACTGAGAGTCAAAAGTGGAAATGCTGTGTGGTTGGGTGGTTTTTAGGAAGCAGACCACTGTTCATCACTGTAAAATCTTCCCTGGAGAAGCAATGGAAGCCAGTTTGTGCTATGTCCACCTTTATGCTCAATAATGGGACTTTCATATTCAAGTTCAACTTTGAAACCAATAAAGCCTTCGCTGTTGATGGTGAACCTTGGCATGTTGGAAAGAAACCGATATTTCTCAGGCAATGGGACGCTCGCATGTCGTTCTCCAAGATGGAACCCACCTCCATTCCAGTCTGGGTGACTTTCCCCTATCTGACTCTTCATTATTGGTGTGTGAAAGGCCTTAGCTTGGTTGGATCCCTAATCGGAAAACCACTGTACTCCGACAAACATACCAAGACCATGGATAGATTGTCGTTTGCAAGAATCTATATAGACGTGGAAGCTGATCGTATACTCCCATCTTTAATAACAATTATTGAAGGGGAAGATTATTCCTTCACCCAGGAAGTCCACTACAACTGGCGGCCCCCTTCTTGCACAATCTGTAAGTGCTTCGGTCACAAAACAGGGACCTGCAACATTGCCACTCAGGATGTCTAGTTCCAGCCTCTGAACAAGAACCCTCGAGTGACCACACTCTTGCTGATGAACAAACCCGCTCTTTGAATCTCGATCTCAGTTCTGACCAACCCCAACAATCCACCTTCTCGGTGAAGATCTCTAAGAAAATCAAACGGATAAGGCCCCAGAGGACCCTGCCGTCGACCTCTGTCTTTGGTTCCGACCCCCTCCCGACGAACCCTCTGCTCCTATTAACCGTTGATCCAACACCTCCGCCTTTGCCCATCGGTCTTAACCCTTTCTCGGTTTTGGACATATCAGATTTTAATGGAACTACTCACCAACCTCCTGATCTCTTGACTGACAATCCTAGGCAGAATCTCCTTCCTCTTCTTCCTCTCCCTGCTTCAGCGGCCGATACCCTATCCTCGTTGACCTTGAACTCTAACCCTTTTCCCTCTTCTGGACAACCTTCTTATGGTTTTGAGACTAATCGGTCCATCCTTGAACCGGTCCACTCCTTATCTGGGAATCCTTCACTTGCCACCAAATCAAACCGGTCCATCCCTAAGCCCCTTTTTATCCCTCTGAACCAGTTTTTACCAATTCACATGCTTAATCAATTTTTTTAAATACCCGACGGATCACCCCTTATACCCAGGTAACCTCTACAACCCGAACCACCCTTTCAACCAACCCAACCCACCCATCTCCTCACCCAACCATTTGAACACTACCCATCCTACCCATCAACCTATCTCTCTGGCCGACCCACCCACCAATGCCCATATCCTTAACCCGTTATAGGTCATGCCTGACCCAGCTGACCTATCCTCTTTTCCGATTATGTTTCCCCTCATCTGAATCTCCCTGGCCACCCCTTTCGACTAACATTGACGATCAACAATGCTTCCTTCAGTCCCTCTGGGCTTCCCATCTTGCCGTCAGCCTCGGTTCCTGCTATGACTTCATTGCCATACCTGATTGCTTACCTCCCTGCCTCGGACGTCTCTCCGCTGACCTTAGAAGGCCACGCCTCCGCCTGCACCATTCCATGCAACATCGGATGCCTCTCGCCTCTAGCCTCGGAAGGCCACATCTCGCCTCTTCTTGGTTGCCCTTGGAAAATGATTTACATTTGAATTGCAGCCCTGGAGCCAACTCCAGCTTCACCAGTGGCTCGACCTTTGTTTCTCCGGCGACTCGAAGCTCACAGCCTTATTCCGTTGACCTTACCCTGCTCTCTAGGGTCCACTCGCCTCCGCCTTGCCACAACATCATCCCCGACAGCCTTTGAAGACCTCTGTCTCCAAGCATCTCAGCTGCCCTGCTACTTAGGCCCAAATCGTAACTGCAGCTCTGCCCAGAGCACCAGGAAGGCCCCATTGCAGCTCCCCTTGTTTAGGACTCTCCTCGGCAACCTATGCAACCAAGTCTTTTGGGCGCTACTACCATTGACAACACTAATGCCTCCCTAAATATGTGCAATTCACTGCAAAACCAACCAAAAGAAAACCATTCGGCTGGCACTCTACATTTTATGCCTCCTCTGTTGACCCAACCACCATTACCACCCCACCGACCATTAACAACCCTTCATCCACCAAAACCAACCAAAAGAAAACAAGCAAAAAACCTTCCACCAAAACCAGATCTTCTTACTCCCCAACTGCCTCTCCTATCATTGGCTATAGCCGTTGGCCTCCCCCTAGGTCCCCTCATTCCCAAGACCCCCGTTGCTCCACTAAACGTTCGATTCCCCCAACCCTCGGTTCCTCATGATTCCTTGGATCGTATGGAATGTCCGAGGTCTCAATTCCTTGGCCAAACAAGTGGATATTAGATCTCTCATTCGCTCCTCTAAATCCAACCTCTGTTGCCTTCTGGAAACTCACGTTTTGGAAGCCAATGCATACCGGATCGCCTCCTCGATAGCTCCCTCTGGGTCTTTTGTTTCCAATTATCTCCACAGCCCTAATGGGAGGATTTGGATCCTTTGGGATCCCTCCTTTCTGTCCATTTCCAGTCTCTCCTCCTCTGCCCAAGCCATTCACTTATCTATCTCTCATCACTTTGGCCCCTTCATTTGCTTTCTCTCAATCATCTATGCCTTCAACCGGGCCCCCCTTAGGCTTTCCCTTTGGGCTGACCTGCTTTCCTTAGCCCCCATCTGGATCCAGTCCCTGGGGCATTACGGGAGACTTCAATGTCACTCGTTATAGCCACAAAAAGCATAGAGGAAACCCCATTGATTCCTCATCAGTTGACTCTTTCAACGATTGCATTGAAGATTTAAATCTCACTGATCTCCGTTGGTTAGGTGCCAAATTTACCTGGCATAACCGGAGATCAGGAAATTTCAGGGTGGCATGCAAGCTTGATCAAGCCCTTCTCAATGAAGCCTAGCTAGCTTCTTTTCCATCTTCGCATGTTACCTTTGGTCTTCCTGGTATCTCTGATCACAACCCCATCTCTATCTATGTTCTTCCCTTTCGCTCCTTTGGCCCTAAACCTTTCAAGTTCTTTGATATGTGGGTCTCCCATCTAGACTTATTCCCTCTTGTCCAGAATGCTTGGAATATGCCCACCCCTCGCTCTCTTTCCCCCCTCTTGGCTTTTGCTAAAAAGCTAAAGAATGTGAAAGCTTCCCTTAAGCTTTGGAATTCCTCAACTTTCGGGAACATCTCTCGGGTTGCTTCCTGTCGAGACACTCCTCTCCATCCAAGCTAGACTCCCGCAGGATCTCCTTAATCCTGCCCTAGCTAAGGAGGAAAAAGTTGCTTGAGCTGGGAGACTCCAATTCTACTTACTTCCATCGTTCCCTCAAATTCATGAACAACGTCAATGCCATCCCCAAGTTTATATCCTCCTCTGGGGTTGGGCTCCTCTCCCCCGATCTCATCAAGGCTGAAGCAGCCTCTCATTTGAGAGACTCTTTAGTCCTTCCCCTCCACCCCCATCCCCTAATCTCATTAATAAGTTTGTCCCCACTGAGCTCTTTTCGCTCGTCCAATCCATCCCCAATTATGAGGAAATCCTTATGGACATTCTTTCCCACAAGGCCAATAAAGCCCCAGTTCCCAATGGCTTTAGCATGGGTTTCTTCTCCGCTTGTTGGAACATCATTCGAAACGACCTCATTCAAGCGGTGCGTAGTTTCTTCTTAAATACTAATCAAATTGGCAGAACCAATCATACTTTCCTTTACCTAATCCCAAAAAAGGAATGTGCGGAGTGTATGAGTGACTTTAGACCCATTTCCCCGTGTAATCTCCTCTACAAGTTCATTTCCAAAATCCTAGCCAACAGGATTCAAAAAGTCATTGACTCTTGTTAGTCCCAATTAAGTCGCTTTCATTGTTGGAAGGAGCATCTCTGATAATATCATCCTGTCATAAAATTGTCCGTGGTTTCGACTGCAAGTCTCACTCCCCTGCTGCCCTCCTCAAGATTGACATTCATAAAGCTTTTGACACGATCAGTTGGGATTTCATCTCCAATGTGTTGACTCTTATGTCCTCTCCCTCCTTCGTCTATTAGATTCGCACTTACATTTCCACCCCTCGTTTCTCTATCCTCGTGAATGGTAGTCCAACTGGATACTTTCCCTCTAGTTATAGTATCCGTCAGGGATGTCCCCTCTCCCCCCTCTTCTCCTTATCCCTTGAGGTTCTTTTGTGCTCCATTCAATCCGCAACGGACCTTCATCTCATTTCTCCCATCCCCAAATGTAAATCCCTTCTCCTTTCCCATTTGGCATTTGCTGACATCATGATCTTCTCCAAGGCAGATGCCCTCTCCATCTCCACTATCATAGATTCCCTCCATTCCTTTGAATCTCTTTTGGGTCTCAGCATCAACCTCCTTAAATCCAACGTGTTTCTTTCTAGCCTCCAGCCCAATGTCCAAAATATCCTCAGATTCTCTGGTATCCCTATAGGCTACCTGCCTGTTAAATACATGTGGCTCCCCCTCATTTCCTCCAAGTTGTCTTCTCACCATTGTACCCCTTTGATCAGTTGAGGAAGAGGCTTCAACTTTGGGAAGGCAAGCTCCTCTCATTCGCTGGTCATCTCACTCTCATCAAATCATTGATCCAGTCCATGTACCTTTATTGGTCTAGCACCTTTATCCTTTCTGTGTCTGTGATTAAGTCTTTTGAAAGTCTCTTGTGCTCCTTCCTCTGGAAAGGTTCTGACTCCTCCAAATTCCTCGTCCTCTCAGCTAAAAGAAGGTATGCCTTCCCAAATCTGAGGGAGGGCTTGGAATTAGGAGAATCAAGGATGCCAACTCTGTCGGGGTCCTTAAGCTCATCTGAAAAATCGTGTCCAAGCACAAAAGCATCTGAGTTGATTGGATCCATGCTGGGTTCCTCAAGCACAACTCGCTCTGGACTGCCACTAACATTCCCAATGCCTCCTGGATCTGGCGAAAGATCCTTGATCATAGACCCATAGCACTTTCTGCCATCTCCTTCTCCATCGGCAATGGTCTGTCCACTTCTCTTTGGAAAGACCCTTGGCACCCTGCTGCATCCTCTCCCACTTGATATCTCCCATAATCATCTATTCCTTTGGTCTTCCTGCCAACGCTCTTATCCCCTCTATTCTTTCCCCCTCGGGTTGGTCCCCCCTCTTCTCAGCCTCCTCTTCTTGATCTCTAGACCACCCTCCCTCCTCTCGCCCTGGCCACATAGGTAGAGAGGACAAGTGTAGTTGGCTCCCCTCCTCCTCTGGGATCTTTTCCTTTGCCTCAGCTTGGTCTCACATCTGTACCCCCGCGGTTCCTTGGCACAAGTTGGTTTGGTTTAAAGGCCATATTCCTGGCTAAAGTTTCACCCTCTGGCGTTGCCTTTCTAATTGCCTCCCCACCAAATCCTTCGTCATTCACCGGTAGATCCCAGCCAACCCCTCCTGCTGTCTCTGCCCCCAGGGTGTGGAGGATATCCCTCATCTTTTCTTCTCCTGCCCTCTCTCTTCCTCTGTCTGGAAGTTTTTCCTCTCCAAGTGCTGGCCGGCTAGGAGACCCATCCTTCGCTTCTCCAGGGAGTGGAATTGGATTCACATGACCTTCTCGGGCTCTTCTATCTGTGATACTGTTGGTAAATTGGCTTTCTCTGCAACCATCAATCACCTTTGGATGGAACGTAACATTCGTAGATGGACCCCAAATCTCACTCTCAGAAGATTTGGAAAGCTATCTACTTTGATGTTACCTCCAAAATCTATACCCTTCATGGCCGCTCAGTTGCCAACTCCCTTAGAAATGTCCACATTATCACCTCTTGGAACCTGAGGGTGGAAACCATCCCTCCTTCTGAAGCCACCATAGTCCCCCCCCCTTTGCCTAGATGATGCCTTCCCCTCTCCTCCTCCCCCCTCCTCCTCCTCCTCCTCCCCCTCCCTTCTCCTTGGGATGGTTTTGTTGATTTTAGTTTTGTTTGTTTGTTGTAGTTTGCCTTGAGATGGCTTTTCCTTGTTGGCTTAAGCCTTCTCCTCCCCCCTTCTCCTTGGGATGGTTTTGTTGATTTTAGTTTTGTTTGTTTGTTGTAGTTTGATTCATCCAAAAAAAAAAAAAATAGTTTGAGAGACCTAATTTGAGACTAGGACATGCGAGAGGCACCATGTAACGTCTCCACTAAGGTATCATGAAATGCCTAGTTACTAACTATGTGTTGTTGGACATGTTACCAGATTTGTATGTTGGATTATCGGCTAACTTTGGTTATTAACCAAATAACTTACCAACAAATGGAATCGCAACCGATCCTAGAGTATAAACAACATTCAGCACTGGTGCCATAGATTTGCCTTCCGTTCCCTTTTCACCAAATGTAAGTGTAATTGGGAATGCTATCCATAGGCGTGTTGTCTAGGCATGATGGGCTAGATACAACTGACATCACCCTCATCTTTTGAAATTAATTCATTTGCACAAGATGAGTACCTGTGACCTACTGGGTTAGCTTCGGATGTTTTATTACTCAATATGCACGTCTTACTTGACATGCAATGTTTAACATTGTTGTTCTGGTCCAAGTTTGACCAATAACAAAGTCAAGGTTTTTGGAGGTCCTTGATAACAACTTTCGAGGCTACGCGTGCTAACGCATTACAAGTGTGTATTTTCATCGGCACTAGCATAGGTCACCTTAAGTTTCACGTAGTTTAAGCATCAGATACCTGGATAACCAATACCACTTTTACTTCCTTATGAGGGGAATACTCCTACTACATCTGCTTTTTGGAACTTATGCCCGAAGTCGCCGTTGAAGACCACTCTTGATAAATAGTAATTACAGATGAACTCCTCTTATTTGCCAATGTTATGGAGGTCCTTGATAACAACTTTCAAGGTTGCACTGTCGCCGTTGAAGACCACTCTTGATAAATAGTAATTACAGATGAACTCTTCTTAGTTTCCTATGTTACAACTCAATGATAGCCGTTGCATCACCTAGGGCAAATATGCAATAGTATCTCACCACACATCTTACTTAAAATGCAATGCTCAACATTGTCACGGTCCAAGTTTGACCAATAACAATTTCAAGGTTTTTAGAGGTCCTTGATAAAAACTTTCAAAATTACGCGTGCCAATGCATTACAAGAGTGTATTTTCATCGGCACCAGCATAGGTTACCTAAGTTGCGTGTAGTTTAAACATCATCTACCTGGATAACCAATATCACTCTTACTTCCTTATGTGGAGAATACTTCTACTACTGCATCTGCTTTTCGGTACTTACGATTGAAGTTGCCGTTGAAGACCACTCTTGATAAATAGTAATTACAGATGAACTCCTCTTATTTGCCCATGTTACGACTTAACGATAGCATTGCATCACCCAGGGCAAGTATGCAATAGTATTTCACTGCACATCTAACTTGAAATGTAATGTTTAACATTGTCGCTTCGGTCCAAGTTTGAGCAATAACGATGTCAATGTTTTTGGAGGTCCTTGATAACAACTTTCAAGGTTACGCGTGGCAATGCATCACACGTGTGTATTTTCATCGGCATCAGCAGAGGTTATCCTAAGTTGCTCGTGGTTTAAGCATTAGCTACCTGGATAACCAATACCACTCTTACTTCCTTATGAGGAGAATACTTCTACTACTTCATCTGCCTTTTGGTACTTACGGCCGAAGTTGTCGTTGAAGACCACTCTTGATAAATAGTAATTACAGATGAACTCTTATTAGCCCATGTTATGGAGGTCCTTGATAATAACTTTCATGGTTACGCGTGCCAATGCATTACAAGTGTGTATTTTCATCGGCACCATCATAGGTTACCCTAAGTTGCACATAGTTTAAACATCAGCTACCTGGATAACCAATACCACTCTTATTTCCTTATGAGGAGAATACTCCTACTACTTCATCTGCTTTTTGGTACTTATGGCCAAAGTCGCCGTTGAAGACACCACTCGGTCTGGGTCTCCACAAAATCAAGGATATCAATACGGCTGCTATCTTTAAACTCATCTGGAAAATCATCACCAAGCAAAAGAGCATTTGGGTCTCTTAGGTCTATTCTAATCCCCTCAAAAGAGACTTCCTCTGGACTGCCTCTCCTTCTGTTGATGCTTCCTGGATCTAGAGGTGTATTCTTAATGCCAGACCTCATGCCCTCCCTGCTATCACTTGCAACATTGGCAATGGTTCCTCCACCTCACTCTGGCTTGACCCCTGGCACCCAGTGGGTATTCTCCTCCCCCTAGTCTCCCCTAGAATCATTTCCACCATAGGCTCGTCCCGATCAACCACTGTTGCCTCCATCCTCTCCCCTACGGGCTGGGCTCCTACCCCTCCCTCCTCCTTTGTCGGACCTCTGGGCTGCCCTCCCCCCCATCCCTCCTGGCCATCGAGGATTACAGGACTCCATCAAATGGCTTCCCTCCCCCTCTAGCCACTTCTCCTCTTCCTCTGCCTAGAACTTCTCCCGTTTCATCTCCTACCTTGGCATAATTTCACCTAGTTCAAAGGCCACATCCCTCGCTGTAGCTTTACTGCCTAGCGAGCTCTCTCCTACTGTCTTCCAACTTAGTCTTTCCTTAACTACCATCACATCCAGGTTCCCACCTCTTGTTGTATGTGTTGCTATGACACCGAAGATGTTAATCATCTTTTCTTCTCTCGCCCTTTATCCGCCTCTATCTAGAAAAAGGTCCTTAATTCTTGCTGGCCTTCCAACCAAACCATTCTCCCCTTCCAAGAGAATGGATATGGGTAGACATGACCTTCAATGGATCCACGCCTCCACCATTTGTGACAGTCTGGAAACTTGCTTTTCATGCTACCATCATCCACCTTTGGATGGAAAGGAATCTTTTTAGATGGACCACCAAATCCCGTTCCTTAGAAGGGATTTGGAAAGCCATCTACTTTGATGTCTCTTCCAAGATTAGAGCTCTCCGCCATCGACCGGTCCGTGATACCCAAGGAACAGGCTTATTGTTGTCTCCTGGGGTCTTTCTTCTTCTTTCATCTCCCCTGGATGTCTCCCATAGTTAGCCCCTTATTGTGCTGCCTCCCCCCTTTTTTGGGTTTAGTTCCTATGTTGTGGGATTTATCCCTTAGCTCTTTTCTTTGTTGTTTTTCTTCTTCCCCTTGTTTATTCTTTCTCTTGGTAATGCATTATTCATTCATCCAAAAAAAAAAGTAGAGCCGTTTCTCCTCACGCCCACTACCAATAATCCTCATCTCCAAATTCTGAAAGAGACGATGAGAAGGAAAAAATGTGACAACAATTTAAAGATTTTGTCATGTGACTTGCAGATAAAAGATTAGTGGCAAGGTTAGGGACATGAAGAACAGAGTCAAGTGAAATGGAAGAAGTAACTGGAATGCTACCTTTACTATAAATGGAGGGAGCCATCAGCTACCCTAACCTTATTGCCGCCGGAACAAATGGTGTAGGATTTATGATAATAGGACGTACCAATCATGTGGCCAGTGGCACCAGAATCAATAACCCAAGATGAAGTTATGGAAGGAGTAGAAGTGGAAACCTGCTAGGTTGAAGGTTAAGAGTCTGGCCTTGTGAATGAAGAAGATGAGCCACCTAGCTATGACATGATCCTGCGGAATGCTACAATATCCTCCCTAGTAAGGGAGTTATGCTCTGTTTGTATGCTGAGAGGAACCCTGTATTGTCAGTCACAGTCTGCACATTTTGTGCTCTGGCTCCCCCTCTACAGCCACCACAGTACAACTAGATCCACCACGTGTACCAGGAGGACGACCATTAAGAACCCAACATCCCTCTTTGATGTGCCCAGATTTTCCATAATGATCACATCATTTGTCATCTCCACGAGGTGGCCTTTGGCCTCTGCCGTCACCACATCAACCCCTTTGAGAGCTAGAAGTAAGAGTTAATCGCTCAAGATGGGGTCAAGTTCCATGACCACTTGTCGAGTCTCCTTATTCTGCAAATAACTACGCACCTCATCAAGGGATGGAAGGGGAGATCTGTCTAGGATTTGTATCCAGATTGGCTCATACTCTGGATTCAAACCACTAAGTAAGATAAAAACATGCTCCTTTTCAAGTATGCGGTAAACCTTAGCTTTATCTTCTTGATTGGACAACTGAAGGTCCCTATATGATCATACTCTTCCCAGAGGCTAATGATAGTATTGTAGTACTCAGAAATGGTTATATCTCCTTGTTTCATTATAATGGCCTTCTGGAGTAGTTGATAGACCTTAGCCGAGTCTCCCACTCGGTCAAAAGTTTTGGCAACACTATCCCAAATGTTCTTGACAGTAGCTTTTCACATAAACCTCCTACCAATCTCAGGTTTCATAGAGAATATCAGCCAAGTCATAGCAGTAGAGTTTTTAGTCTCCCATTTTGGATATGTTGGGTCATCTTGGTTAGGAGCTTGGATGGTACCCGTAACATACCCGAACGTTCCCCTACTCCGCAGGGAAAACTTCATAGAGTGAGCCCAATCTAAATAGTTGGTGTTGTCTAGCTTCAAAATAGAGATTTGAGTATTTGGATTCTCAAAAGTCATCTGAGTAGGATGAGCACTACTTGTACTCGATACACTGGCAGAAACTTCACGAAGTCCATTGTCTTCAAACATATTGTATAAAAGAAACTTTTGAGAGCAACACACAAGATGGAGAGTACACAATCAACCCAAATCTTCCTTTCCAAAACTCCGAAACAAATCCAGCAAGGGTATTAAACACACAACACCAAAAAATCCAAATCAAATGCTCATTTCAAGGTGAGCTTACACTTTAATAGCTCAAACAATACATCTCATCAACCCAATATTGTTGGAATCCACCATAAATTGCATTTTAGATGCAAAAAGTAACAAAAAACAGGGGAGGAGGTACCTTGAGAGAGAGCAAGTTTTGAGTTGTAGCTTCACAACTCTATTCTCCTTGTACTGAGGGCATACAAGTACGATAGGTATGCCTTGGGCAATCCAAAAGGGTCAATACCCCACCTCTAATGGTGGTCAGATGAGAGAAAGAGGAATCCCAAGAAGAAGCTGGCGGTAGCTTTGTTGAACATATTTTTTGTTAATGTGTGCTCCAAATAGCTCCAATCTTCTGTATCTTAACATAGAATTTCTTCTTAGGGTTTTTTTTTTTTTTTTTGTGAATTAATAAATGCATTAAAAGAAGGGGGAGGGAGAATATATCCCCTAAGGGAGATTACAAACCCTATAAGAGTAACTAAAGTTCATAAAAGACAACATCCAAGGCCCAGTGGGCTTGAGGAGTAGGAGACGTCCACTATAACATAAAGCCCACATGAGCTTAAAATAAAAAGAGCCAAGAAGCCCAACAACTTAAAATTCTAAAGCTCATATGGGCTGAACAAGAACCAAAAAGCCTAAAGTAGGAGGGGCGAACAAGGAAATTTCAGGTAGCGTTCCACCAAACCCTACCATTGTATTTCATCACTTCAACTTTCTAGCCGGCAGGACATGAATTGGAGCTTCGACAAAAAAATGCAGGCATAGTGGTGGGGTGCGGGCCTTGTGGAGGGCCAGGGACAAGCGAGAAGCTGGTCTCACGGAAGTGACAGCCGTGAAGACGGAGCGTTGGCCTTGTGGAGGACATCGGCGAAGCAGTTGTCAGCCAAGCATGGCGGGCAGGCTTGCTGGTTGCAAGCCTTGCAAGTAGCTCGCCAAGAAAGCACAGGAGCAAACGATTCGATCAGGGAGGAAACTTGAGAAGATGTTTGATCTACTAAGGATCAATAAGAGAGCATGGCTTCGCCAGTGGCACAAATGCACACCGAATTGTTCAGCGACTCAAGGATGAGTGTCTACAGGCCCAAAGAGCGTCGACAGAGGGGGGTGGAGGAGCCAACGAATTGATCTGGGAGCAGGTCAGAGCAGCGGTTACCTGGAGACATAAAGCCAAACCCGATCAGAGCAACAACTCGAGGATAAGCAGCTGCAGACCCAGAGAACACCAACGGAGGGAGTAGCCAACGAGTCTATCTGGGAGGATCACGAGTCAATCAGGTTGAGAGTCATTCTTTAAGTCAAACTTAGGGTTGTTTGGGTCTTCCAATTAAACTCATTTCGTGTGTTCTAGATTTTCACATAATGGTCTCTTTCTGGGAAGCTGAGACAAAAATGGAGGTGGGAACTTAAAGAACGACTCTCAAACCAAGATTGTAGTGCTCTGATACCAAGTTATAATGTAAAGATTGAAAGAGAACAAGAGAGTTAGAGAAGAGAGAAGATTAGGGAAGGAGGTAGAAGGAGAAGAAGAGAGATTGAGGGTAGAGTATTGTGTAGAGATATATAGTAACACAAACTGCAACTGCTGAAACTACAACTTAAGCAACTTCTTTGTTATTATCATAGGTTAATAACTAGGATAAGACCAATTCATCTGTCCCAAAACAACACCTTTATTTCATAACTAAGTCTCACATTAAGCTCGACTATCTTGGCACCCATAAAAAACAAGACTTCGACGTAAAGAGGAAAATCAAGATCTTAAACTCAAGTCTGGGTATCATCCTAGACAACAAGATAACAATAACTTCTCAGAACAGCAATTGTCAAACTATGAAACACTACAAACTCATCTAACTGAAGTCGTTCCCAAACATATTTAAAAGACAACATTTCAATAAATCAGAGGAAAACCATAGAAGAGAACAGCAATTACAGGTGGAGTAACTCAAGAGATAGGGATGCAAACCAGGCCTCCTACCATAAGAACTTTTGCCTTCCTATATTCCTTAAATCATAACCATCACCTTTTCCAAACTTTCTTTTCTTTTATTGCTTCTCTAAGTCTCTACTACTAACCAATCTCCGATCCTATATAGAAAGAAGCTTAAGCCAAGGTAAACAAGCAATTCCCGTAAGTCCAACCCTTCCTGCATGCTATATGCAATGCTGTGTTGCTCTCGGTATCAACCATGTTGATCAAAAGGGTCCGAATCAACTCAATTTTGTGTCCCTTCACTGCCATGAGAATAGTTGCCTGCTCCTTATTATTGACCTGGGATTATGAAGAACAGAGTTTCTCGGTATCATCCTCAGATCCTGAATCTGCAAAATCATGTGAAAGTCATGAAAGATCAACAGGCTCTATACAATCAAGTGGGAACATAGAAGGTTAGCGGAGAACAACCCAGAATGTAAGAGGTCTGACTTGAAGCACCTTCTGCAAGAAGCAAAACAAAAAATCAGGTTTGGTTACTCCAAGCAGGTCTCTATTGCATCTACAGTTGAACCCTAGTATCCTCACTAGCTCCTTTTTTTTTTTTTTGGGATGAATAAATAAATTTATATCCAAAGAGAAAAGAAAATACAAGGGATAGCGGGGGGGGGAGGCTTAAGCCAACAAGGAAAAAAGCCAGCCCCAAGGGAAGCAAAACAAAAGCAATAAAATAATCAACTCCAACAAAGGAACAAAGGAGAGAGGAGCCAGCAGCTAAGGAAGCGACAAGGGGGGAAGGGGGGGAAGGGGAAGGACTACAAGAGATGGGAGAGGAGACTATCAAAGGTTCTAGGAAATAGTGATGTGTCTGTTTCTAATAGAGTTTGGGATATGACGGGAATGGAGAGTGTGAAGGGATTGGATTTTAGAGGTAACATCAAAGAAGATGGTTGTCCAAATCCTATCCGGGGAGAGGGAGTTGGATGACCATCTAAGGATGTTATGCTCCATCCAAAGGTGATTAATGGTTGCAGAGAAAGCTAGTTTACCAATGGTATCACAGATGGAGGAGTCCGCAAAAGTCATATCAATCCAAATTCATTCCCTATCAAAAGGGAGGATCGGGCTACTGGAGGGCCAACAACGAGAGAGGACAGTTCTCCAAACCAAGGAGGAGAGGGGGTAGGAAAAGAAGAGCTGGGAGATATCCTCTGAACCAAGAGGGCAAAGATAGAAGGAGGGGTTAACAGGGATGTGGCGGTGGGTGAGAAAGGATTGAATTGGAAGGTAGTTGGAGAGACATCTCCAGGTGGTAAAGCTATGGCGAGGAATATGGCCCCTAAACCATATGAGATTTCGCTAAGGAACAACAGAGTCAGAAGATCTCATAAAGGACCAAATAGAGGCAGAGGAAAACAACCCATTGGAAGAGGGGAGCTAGATGCATTTGTCTTCCCTACCACGTGACCGGGAGGAATGGGAGGGAGAGAGGAATAGATGGTCCGAGGAGTGACAAGAGAGGAGAGAATGCCAGAAGAGGGGGTGGAGAGAAGGGGGACCAGCCCTGGGGGGAGATAATAGAGGAGACAAGGGAAGATTTGGGAAGGCCAGAGGAATAAATGGTCTGAGGGGTGACTAGAGAGGAGAGAATGCCAAAAGGGTGCCAAGGGTCCATCCAAAGAGAGGTTGACTACCCATTTCCAACACTGAAGAAGATGACAGTAAGGGCAAAAGAGGTCTGAGGTAAAGAATTTCACGCCAAATCCAGGAAGCGTCAGAAGGAATGGGGGAAGTCCAAAGGGAGTTATGAGAAAGCAGAGAGGAGTAGACCCAATCTACCTAGATACTACGCTGCTTGGACACAGTTTTCCAAATGAGCTTCAGGATGCCCGCAGAGTTGACCTCTTTGATTCTTTGATACCAAAACCTTCGATATTGGGCAGACAAACCTTTTCCCAAGACAAAGGATGAAGGAACTTGGAGGAGTCAGAACCCTTCCAGAAAGGAGCAGAAGAGACCTTCAATGGATATGATAGTAGAAGACAGAAGGACAAAGATCCCAGACAATTGACGTAGAGAGATTGGAGGACAATTCTGATTAGAATCAACATAGGAGAGAAGTTTTCCTTTCCAGAGTTGGAGCCTCTTTCTAAGGAGATCAAGCATAAGAGAGCAATGATGGCAGAGAACCTAGAGGAGATGCGAGGGAGGCCCAGATATTTGATAGGTAAAGAGCCCAAAGAGAATCCAGTGATACCGAGGAGATGGGATTGGGCCTTAGCGGAGACACCAGAGAGGAAGAGGTTAGATTTGAGAAGGTTTATGTGGAGGCCCAAGAGGGATTCAAAGGTGTGGAAGGAGGACATAATGGTAGAGATAAAGAGGGGGTCAGCTTTAGCGAAGATCATAATGTCATCAGCAAAGGCCAGGTAGGAGAGACAGAGGGGTTTACATTTAGGGATAGGGGAGATGAGGTGGAGATCAGTGGCCGACTAGATGGAACGAGACAGGACTTTAAGAGATGGAGAGAAGAGAAAGGGGGACAGAGGGAAACCTTGCCGAATACCATGACCCGAGGGAAAGTAACCAGCAGAACTACCGTGACTAAAACGGAGAATCGGGGGAGGAGATACAAGAGTGGATCTTGTGAAAAAGGAAGAAGGGAAGGACATCTGAAGCAGGACTTTAGAAATGAAATCCTAACAGATAGAATCGAAAGCCATGTGGATATCAATTTTGAGGAAAGCAGAAGGAGAATGAGATTTTTTATTAAATCCCCAGACAATCTCATGGCAGAGAATGATATTATCAACAATACTCCTACCAGCAATGAAAGCAAATTGGTTGGGGCTCACAAGAGAATCAATAACTCTCTGAATCCTTTTGGCTAGAATTTTGGCAATGAATTTGTAGAGATCGTTAGAGAGATTGGTCTAAAATCATTCATAGAATTAGCACCTTTTTTTTTGGGATGAGACAAAGGAAGGTATGATTGATTCCACTGATCTGAGATGGATTATAGAAGAAGCTCCTAACAACCAGAATGAGATCATTGCGAATGATGTTCCAGCAGGAAGAAAAGAACCCCATACTGAAGCCATCAGGGCCATAGGCTCTATTAGACATATGGGAAAGGATGGCAGAGAGGATTTCATCATCCAAGGGAATAGAGAGAAGGGAAGGAAGGAGATCATCTAGGACGAATTTGTTGAGGAGATTGTAAGGGATAGGAGGGGATGGGAGGAGGGGCGGGGAGAAGATTCCTTGGAAGTGGGAGACTGCTTCAGCTTTGATATCCTCAGGGTTAAGGAGCTCAACAACAGAGGAGGAGAAGAGTTTTGGAATGGTTTTCACATTGGATCTAGCTTTAAGAGAACGATGGAAGTAGGAAAAATTAGAGTCTCCAAGATCTAACCACTTGATTCGGCCTTTCTGACGGAGCAAGCTCTCTTCTTAGGCCAGAAGCAAAGCAAGCTCAGAGGCAGTGTCCTTTTCTTCCATAGCAAGCACAGGATTGAGCAAGTCAATTTGAATTTTTGTCTGGATGGAAAGGAGCTTGTCATGACAAGAGGAGACACGGGAGGAGACGTTGCCAAAGGTGGAGGAGTTCCAGAGCTTAAGGGAA
Source organism: Macadamia tetraphylla (assembly GCA_022985045.1). Lineage (NCBI taxonomy): Eukaryota > Viridiplantae > Streptophyta > Magnoliopsida > Proteales > Proteaceae > Macadamia > Macadamia tetraphylla. The sequence goes on from JAJSZK010000095.1 coordinate 27,219, forward strand.
ACTTTGACCAATTTGAGCTTATTGGAAAAGGCAACATGAGGAGAGGAGGAGGGGGGATTGGGATGGACTAGGAATTTTGGTCAATTGGGAGGAAATCAGGGTGCAAGGACCACATGTCAAAGAATTTAAAGGGTTTAGGGCCAAAAGAGCAGAGGAGAAGGACATGAATGTCAATGGGTATGATAAAAAATACCCAAGAGATCAAAACAGGCATGGGAAGAAGGGAAGGCCTCAAGCCAAGCCTCATTGGCAAGAGCACGGTCAAGCTTACAGGCAATATGAAGATTACCAGCTCTTCGGTTATACCAAGAGAGCTTGACTCCAGACCATCTAAGATCACTAAGACCAAGGTCATCAATGCAATTATTGAAGGAATCCACAGCCTGGGTGTCAATAGGATTACCTCCTTGCTTCTCATGAGTCATGACTGAAGCGGATAACATTGAAATCACCCCTAACCCCAAAGGTCTGGAGGTGGGAGCAAAGGAGAGGAGCTCAGACCAAAGGGAAATCCTCAGAGAGGCAAAGTTAAGAACATAGATGACCGAAAAGAAGCAGATAAAGGAATTAGAAGAATGGGAGATGGAGAGATGGATGACTTGGCCAGAGGAGGAGAGGGGAGAGATGGAGAAGGAGGAGGGATTTCAGAGAATCCAAGTTTTACAGTTAGGACTATGGAGGTAATTAGAAGCAAAGGACTAGGAGGGAACAATAAGTGAGGCAATATGAGGCATTGGCCTCCAGGACACGAGTTTCGAGAAGACAACAGAGATTAGACTTAGAGGAGTGGATCCGAGATCGAATCTCAACTTGTTTCGCAGAGGAATTAAGACCTCGAACGTTCTAGATAGTCTAAGGAATCATTTAGAATAGGTAGGGGATGGCAACAAATGTTTCAAAGAGTAAGAAGTCTAGAAGAGGATAGAGTGGCGGTGGAGGTAGGTCTAAGGTTGTAGCTGGTAGCAGGGGAGGGGATAGGATTGGGAATGGATTTGGATCGCAAGGAGGACCGAGCAGCAGAGGTGGAGGTTTTGTTCTTCTTAAGGGCCAAGGAGGTAGCAAGAGGGGGGAGGGGGGAGGGGGGAGGGGGCAGATGGGGGGGGTGGGGTGAGACCAATGGAGGGTGGAAGGGGGGATGAGAAGGAGAAGTAGGAGATGAAGGCAAAATTGTAGCAGTGGTGGGATGGGTGAATTCAGAACCATCAATCGCTTGGGAGGGGTAAGGCAAAACACCGAAATGAGTGCCTTTTAGGTCTAGTAGAGAAGTCGTGGGAGTTGTATGATGGTGAGGCCCAGGGTGCCAACATAACGAACGAATCCAGAGTGCATAGTTGGGGACACCAGGGGGTTAGCACAGTCGTAGAGGAAGCAGCAGTGCCTTCCAAGGCCAAAGTGTGGGCCTCTGTATGTCGAGAAGGACTATCAGAGATGAGGGCCTTGCACTTATCAGCAATGGAGTCACCAAAAATGTCGGGTTTGATCAGGGGATCAGAAACGAGAGTAGTAGCAGTGGCGGGAGACAAATAAATCAGCCGGGGCTAGCACATTCGTCGTTGGAGTAGGGGAGCTGCCAATCATAATGGGGTTGATCAATGGATCCCTGTCAGACTCAAGGATTAAAGTATCGGTATCGGTCGCTGTATCAGTCGGCCAAAATTAAGATACGTATCGGAGATACACTAAGATACGCTAAAGATACACACATAAATGGATAGGAAACATTTTTTTAAACATTTTTGCATAAAGAATTTGTTAAAAATAGCTATTTATAACATGTATTATACATAAACACTAAATTGAGGGTATCGCACTAAGAATTCAAGGTTTGTAGTTGTCCCATAAATGTAAAATCCTTGTTCCCAACCTTGATTTCCACTTTAGTTAGAGAGAAATATGGCTGGCTGCAACTTTGGAATAAAAGCCCCTAAAAAAATCATGTTTTTTTGAAAAATTACCCATCTTAGCCATTATATGACCGCAGCGCACTATATCGGTACATACCGATACATACCGATACTCACCAATACATACCAGTACTCACCGATACGTATCATTCGATATATACCGATACTCACCGATACGTACCAATACATACCAAAACGTACATTTCACCCCAATTTTATATTTTCCATAGAGTCGTATCCATACATATCATATCGTATCGATGTGTATCGGTGGTGTATTGATGCATATCGGTATATATCGTAGGATATATATCGATATAAAAGGATTTTAAAAATTCCATGTATCGTATCGGTCGGCTAAATTTAAGATACGTATCGGAGGGTATCGTATCGGTATCGGAGATACTTTAAATCATGCTGTCAGTAGGAAGAACTTCAGCAACAGCAGGCGGCACCATCGAGGCGGAGTCATCAACAGGGGGGTCGTCAGAGACTACAGTTGTCGGCAAGGAGCTCAAGGGAGCAGCAGGAACCAATGGGGAGGAAGCAGGGGGTCGTCGGAGACCACAGTTAACGGCGAGGAGCTTATGGGAGCAAAAGAGGCAAGCGGCGATGACGACAACGGGTAGATGACAGCAGGTAGCAAGCCTATTAGGTAAATAGGGAGAAGGAAGTTGGTCAACCAAAGAGGGTGGATAGGGAGAGAATGTTCGGGGTGGGTGATGGGGTTAGAGGTAATGGAGGTTGGCAGGGTCGGGTTAAAGAGATTACCCGAGAACAGCGGGTGATCCATAGGGAATTTAGAAAATTTATTTAAAAGTTGGACCGGGATAAAATTATTCAAAGGGTAGAAAGGTGGTTCGAGTGGTTCAGGCGGTTCAGTAGGTTCAAGAGGATCAGGGTTAGGCCATAGTCGGTTTAAAAGGTTAGGGTGGGAGGAAAACGAGGGAGGATGAAAGGAGGAAGAAGAGGGAGTCGATGATATGACCAAGGGAAGAGATTCAGGAGGAAGAGGAAGCAATGGAGGGAGAGGAGAAACAAAGGAGCCAGGAGATAGGCACAGGACATTAGACGCTGGCAAGTAAGGCGAACAAGGGAAACTGAAGAACCGTCAGGGGGGTAGGCAGGGTATCAGAGACAGGAATAGAAGGGTTCTCATTGATTTCATAAATAGCGACAAAGGGCAACAATAATGAGAACTGGTTTTGTCCAGTGGGTAACGAAGTATATAACGGACCAGCGGTCCGAGATCCAGAATTAATTCCAACAGTAGCAGTGGCAGGGAGATTCACCGGCAGCAAAGTGCATATCTGATCAATAGTATTTTTTTTTTTTTTCCTTCAATATGTCTGCACTGTGAAGGGAGAAGAATCACCAGTTTCTTTTCAGAGGGAGTTGGGGGTTCAACAACTTTAGATTTGACACAGAGAGCCATAGTGTGGCCGAAACATATACAGACAGTGCAAGTCGAAGGGAGCCAATCATATTTAACTTCTTGGTTGAAGGAGAAGCCCTCACCATCCATCACAGTGATCGTAGAAGGTAGAATCTGATCAGGTTGGACTTCGATACATACTCGAGCAAAGGACAATCGATCCATAACCTTCGTTCTTTTATCGGAGTAAAGGGGTTTGCCAATAATGGAACCGATGAGGATTGGGGAAGATGACCCAGAAGGGGATGGACTTAGGCTCAGATTTGGAAAAGGATAGATGCTCTGCATTGATGGAGGAAGATGGGCTTTTTCCCAACATACCACGTTCCTCCATCAGTGGCAGCGGTTCTGTCAATAGTAGCAGCAAAGTTGAAGATAAAAGTTACATTTTCCAGCATGAAAATGGAGAGAGAGCCAGAGGGTTTCCATTGGTTCAGAAGGGAAGACTTGACAACAGAGAAGGGGGGTCTACTACCAAGGAAAGAACCAACAACACAATTGCTCCATTTGGAAATCTCAGAAGCAAGGAGACCAGGCGGACAGAGGCCAACGTGGATGGAGTTGTGTGTGACCGGAGGATGGAAGTACAAGGAATGGCCAGACGAGGAGGGGTGAGAGGAGGAGAAGGAAACGACAGAGGACCAGGGACGGGGTTCAGCAGGAGGAGGTTGAGAGGGGGAAGGAATGGACGAAGGATGGGAGGTAGCAGAAACAGTAACAGGAGAAGAGGGGGGAGATGGCTAACAGAGGTTGGAGGGGGCCCGTCGCCAGAGGCCGCTGGAGGAGGAGGAGGGGGACAAGGACACTCAAATAGAAATTCAAGAATGATCACTCGCTCTTTAGTTTTTCAAGTGTTTGCACCTATTCTTGGTCCCATACCTCACAACTACCAACACTAACGACAGGAGGACTGCATAGAGAACAAAATCTGAAAATCAAGAAGGAGAAAGAGACTGAAATCTGCAGATAAAGACACAGAAGGCAACATATTTTCCTTCTTTTCATTCTTCTTTTTCTCTTGAAGGTGGGAGTAGGTAGATTCAGAAACTCAGAATGGGACTGTTCTTCTTATCAGAGACTGAGGACTGGAAGAAGGCAACTATTCCTCTGGTGCAGCCAATAAATTGGTTTGATTCAAACCAAATAAGCTGAACCAATTAAATATAAAAAATGAGAAATGGGTTGGGTTATTTAAAACAGAGGGATAATTTAGGCTTTATAGACATTTTTAATTATCAGGGGAGACAGTTAAAAGTTTAATTATTCTGGTTTCTGCTTTGAGTTTAACCGTTACGATGTAGAGGGAGGTTGGGTTCAAGAGGGACGGGGTTTATGCTTACGATAAGAAAGGAAAGGGGGAAGTCATGAAGGATCGATATTCAGCTGTCTTTGATCTTCCAGGAGATCTCAAACAGGTGTTATGTTCCGTACCATTTTCACTATTTGAATTCGCAGCAGAGAACATGGATAAGAATATCATGATTGAATTGACGAGGAGAGGAAGAACCGAGATTGAAGATACTGTAAAAAATTGGTGCCTCATCATACGAGTTTCTGAAAGAGGATCTCTGTGGTGGGACTTGCTGCGTTATGGCATTGATCACCAAAGGGGATCTCGTGGTCTCAAATTTTGTTAACTCTTGTACTGTTATGAGCAGTAGAGGAATCCCAGAAGCCCTCACCTTGGATCAAGGGCCTTTGAGGGAGCATGAAAAAGGCCGAATCGGGCCCTGGTAAGCTTACATTCCTGTTCCTCTCCATTAATCTAAATGAGAATCACAATTTGGTATTTGTTAGTGTAAAACTGAAATTATTGTTTGAAATGCAAGTGATGTATCTACTTCTAGTGAAATATGTTTTCAGGGTGGCTATGTGGATTGTTGCCATGGCGTGTGGAGATTACAGGGATCTCTAGCTGTATTAAGAGGGATTGGAGATCAGTACCTCAAATAATAGGTAATAGCGTAGCCAGTGACTAAAGTTGACATATGATCAAGGGACCCTTTAAGTTTTATTTTTGTTAGATTCCTAAAGTTGAAATTGGTTTGGCAGCTCTTTTAGTTCTCTTTATCCAAATTAACCTCTCAATAAAAACTGTAGTTCTGTAATGTGCTTCAGACCAGATTCTATATAGAAGAGTCTTCTCTGAATAATGATTGAACTCCTCTTCTCCACAATATCAATTTGAGAACAACTAATCATCCCAATTCCCCTTTTTAAGTTTCTGTCAAATTGTTTCCTTGCCAAATGTGGTGGTTCTTACTCTCATTTTCCTTGTATTCCTTATAGGTAACTGATTCCCTTGTGAATTATTGTCAAAACTTCCTGGTAACTTCTTGAAATCCTCAATTTTCTTAGATACCCTATTGCACCACCTCCTAATCATCAACGTAAACACTTTGGAAATATTCTTGATTTGTATAGCCTTCAGAAAAAAAAAAAACTGATCAACTATTTCTTTTTGTTGTTCACTTGATCACCATTTCGTTTTCTTATTTCCCGAAATATTGCCTTTGTTTAAGCCTCTTAGTTCATTTGTTGTCTCATCTATATTCTAATTCTTCTTGTCAAGCATAAATATTGAATGTGGGAATAGAATCATACAATCTGTGGCAGGAGAGCACTTTTCTATCCTAAT
>JAJSZK010000955.1:0-26781 GCA_022985045.1 Macadamia tetraphylla
CCTTTCTCCTATAAGCTCTCTCTACCCATTCATGGGATCGCTTACCTCTTCCAATCACCTCCCTTCTCCCAACCCTCCTCTTTGTCTTCTAACCTGCTCTTTTATAACCCCTCTCTGGCCAACCCTCCTGTCGCAGCTCCTCTGAGTTATGTTCTCCCTTCCTCGATCCTCCACCTTAGTGCTAAAAAAGGGGCAATCGGACTCAATGCCACCGGGCAAAGAGAGCCTTTGTGCTGCATGGTGGCCTACATTACACCTTTTGGAAAAGGAGGAAGAAAGTTGACCAGAGTTTCCTGATGTGAAGGGTAAGACCCCAATCTTCACTTCAACAGTTCATTCAAAAGGTCTTAGTGACCCGTGCCCTTCAACACATACTTGGGATCTTATCTTTCTCTGCTCGTGAACACCCTCACTTCTGGGCTCTTGCCTTGTCCCCCCTCTTCAGCCCTCAATTCTTTGACCAACTCCACCTTGGCCCACCCCCTCTTTAGCAACCCACCAGCCTCTCCTCTTCCCCTGCCGAGGGCCTTTCAGCAAAGCCATACCACATTGTCCTCAACACTGCTTCCGCACCTCTCCTCTTCCCCTACCGAGGGCCCCTTCCGACAAGGCCTAGCTATATCGTCATCAATGTTGTCCAGCCGCCTCTCCCCTTCCCTTTCGAGGGCCCTTCTAACAGGGCCATGCCATATCGTCTCCAACACCTTCTAGTCGCATCTCCCCTGACTTTGCCCTCCCTCGCAGAGATTAGCCACGTCATCATCGTCTCCTCTCCTCCCCTCTACTGATTGCCCATGTCATCATCGGAAGTGACACAATTCCTCTATTGTCCCACTCCCACATTTCTCTTTCTGATGTCCCTGGTGACAGCTCCATCACACCACCTAGTGTCATGCCAACTCTGCTACTGCCTCCTCCCCTACTATAACTCCCTTACAAGGATTAAAGTATTGGTATCGATCTCCGTATCAATCGGCTAAAATTAAGATACGTATCGGAGGGTATCGTATCATATAAGAGATACACCAAGATATACTAAAGATCAAGGATTATACTAAAGATCAAGGATTAAAGTATCAATATCGGTCACCGTATCAATTGGCTAAATTTAAGATACGTATCGAAGGGGTATCGTATCGGAGATACTTTAAACCATGAGTACAACAGGGCCATGCCATTCTTCTTCAACTACCCTTGTTGTATCCTATTTGCAGCAAGCCCATGATCTGCCTCCTCCTGCTCCCATGAGCCCCTTAAAGCCCACTGCCTTGAAGCATTCTTACACCTCGACCTCTACAGCTCCTAAGAAGTCCAAGAAATCCAAAGCTTCGAAGAAGCCCAGCTCAATTAAGTCCAATCCCTTCCCGGGATCCTCCTTTAAATCCATCCTCTCTCAGTCATCTGCCACCCCTCCCCTCCCCTCGATCCCCCTTTGTTTCGGAATATCCAAGGCGTCATCAAAGAAAATCTGCTACTTGCCCTTCTCCCTCCCCAGCCTCCTTAAAGCCACCTTGCTCTCCCTCCCTCCTCTTATGAATTGCTGGTCTATTTGGAATTTTCAAGGGCTAAGCTGCCGGTTAAGCATGCCGAGATCAGATCCCGCCTTGAGGATTAGCGATCTATCCTCTTTGTAGCAAGGCTATAATCTCTTCTTATTCCCTCCTTTACTTCTCTTTTCTTCTTCTTCTTCTCTTCTCCTTCTTCCTATCCTTTCTGAGTAGCAAATAATTATAATAACTGAATAGTACTGCTCTAAGGATTTTATAGCCCAGCCAAAGAGACCTTAGGGTCTGTTTGGCTAGGGCCCTTGAAATTAATCCATAACATTAAACACTTATACCTCCATGCGGCCCACTGCCAGCTGATCTAAAATATAGGATATACTCAGCTGATCTAAAATATAGGATATACCCCTTACGCATGGGGTAAGTATGAAGAGTTGTGCTGCAGGGAGGTGGGCTCTATATAGCCAAATGGAAAATTTTTGGCCAGGTCAGCACCACCAGCCCATCGGTTGGGACCTACCGGTGGTTGTTGTCCACTTCAAATAATTGGTCCACTCCATGTCTGGGTTCTATAGTCATATCACCAGATTTTTTACCTATTTGCTCATGCTTCTGGAAAAATTTCCAATAATACTGGCAGGCTAAGCATTGACAGGTTCGGCCATCCTTGCCTTCTAGGCATTCTACCACTACCAACCATCCCACTGAATTCTTCTTCTCATTCAATTCTTTCTCAAGATAATAGAAGGTATGTTAGAATGAACCAGGGTAAACATAGCTAACTTTATCGTAAGTGACTGGATCGAATATCTAAAGGTAAGTGAGAGAAACCCTAACTCCGTCTTCATTCTACTTACCTTAAAACATTTTGATTCTAAGTTTGATTTCCATGACTCCAACTTGGCATTAATCCATGCTTTTGTCTCATCTATCAAAACAATATCATCAACAAAAAGCATAGACCAAAGAATGTCTTTGGTTAAATCATCATAGATGAATTAAGCGCAAACATATAGGGGGAGCTGATCTTTGATATAACCCAATTGGTAATTGGGAATTCACTACCTTAACCCCTCACTGTTCTTAAACTAGTCACCAAACCATCATACATATTTGTAATTACGTCCAAATATTTAATTAAAACACTTCTCTCCTTTAGTACGTGCCAAATTAAATAACATATGGAAATCCTTCTCAAGAATCCTATCTTCACATAACAAAATCCTATCTTAACAAAACAGAATCCTATATTGTTCTACTGTATAAAATGAGAAACAATCCCTTTTATGATGAAATAAAATTATTCCCCAGGGTGAGTTCTACATTTCCATCTTGGTAACTCTTAATTGAAAATACATGCATGCAGAAGAAAGGCATTTAGTAGACCTGGATTGAGAATATTACCTAAATGCAAACTATATTTTAGCTGAGAGCCTGATGGAAAAACTTCCGGCAGCTTCAAACAGGGATGTCACAATCTTCAAATGTTCTTAGCATTCAATCTCCACCCTTCGAGACCTGTATTCCTATATAACATATGCAAATAACAAAGTTAATAAATATAGAGGCTAGAGAAATATCTAGCTTGTAAATTGTTACACTTGTAACAAATAACTCATTATGATTTTACTGTGCAAAAACCCATAAACGAACATAAAGGAACGTGAAAGAGAAAAGATAAAGATCTCATTATGATTCTAGTGTACAACAGATCCAGGAAGCCCAATTATAAGTGAAGCACTTTACTAGGACAAACAGACTGTCAATAACTGTGAGTCTGTGGGACAGATACACATTAACTGATAATTCATTAAGTAAATAGAAGATAAATGTCAGAATGTATCTCCATGTGCAGATGTCATGCTTTAAATGCATAGAAGTATACAAATACAGTAAAAGAATGTCAAAATATGATCATTCCACACAATACAGAACATCAATGCCACTTTTGTGCATGTGAATTAGGAAACCTGCATTTAACTTTTCAAGAATTTGAAGAAAAAGTAACGTTTAAAATGAAAGTCCACCTTGTCAAGCGCATATGTATTAATGTGTCATAGAAAGGTAGTGGAACTTTTAGGGACAAAAAATTTCGATACTTATTCAGCAATTTGACTAAAATATTTCACCTAACCTCTTAATAAAATTTAATGCAATTGTGATTTAGCTCAGTTCAAGCAATAAAAGAAACATAGAAGACAGATTGAGATGTATCTACAACAATATATTAAATAAAGGGACTGTCTGAATGATACCCCTATAGGTGTATTTAGAAATATCACCTCCTTTTATTTGTCCATTGTCTTTGCTTATCAAAGAACAGGATCTTTTTTTTTTAATTCTTGATAAAAGAGAAGCCCGCAGATCTGGTCTGGCGCTAATGGCTTCTTCAATCAAGTGATGTTGTTGTAGCCGAACAACAAAAGAAAGCATATGAGCTGCATCTATAGTTGTTGACAGTAAAAAAAAAAAAGTTCTGCGAAGGGTGGTCAAGGATAAGGTGCTAGTTTCAGTGGGAGACATTGAGTCTGCATGAGAAAGATGGGAGACTATAAGAGAATGTATGAGTCAGTGACAATGGTGAATATTAAGTTTCTTCGGCGACGGTTCTTTCCAAGCAAGATGCAAGTCCCTTGTCTTATTTCAAAAGGTACTTTAGATTAAGGGTAAAATAGGAAATTTAAATTCATTTGGAAGTGACTGGTTTGTAGATGACAAAGGGTATTAATGTAATCCGGTCCTCTCACGGTCACGAGCTATATCCTATCTTGATTCCTTTGTCATCATTTTGAGCTTGCCAAAGCCTGCTCTCTCCCTGTAATTGATGAAAATATTGAGATGGACATACTCAGGAACCCATGAACAAAAGAGGAATAAATAATACCTCCAAGTAAATTGAATAAACCTGAAACTTAATCCTCTGAGCCCTCCTTTTCTCTTCATCCCCACAAAGAAGAGCAATTCCGAAAGATGGTTTGGCCTCGTTTTATGGTTCAACTGCTCACACATGCCCTGTCGTGCATCCTTGGCCAAAATCAGAAATTTTTCAAGACTCAAGAGTGAGCTCAGATTGATATTACCAAAAAGAAATAAAAAGAGTGAGGTCAGATTGAAGGTTGACCATCCATTTGCAGGTTCCAAACAACTCTGTTCTGCAAATTGGTCCAATTTCCAAATACACAGCCTCCTGCCCTCCTGGGACTTGTCCAAGAGGGATCAGATGAAAATTAGGTAATTGCCTTTTGTGATCAGGTTTCTTGCTGAGGGGTCTTGAGGGGAAAGAGCAGCCCTGACGTTTGGGGAAAATGTCTTTGCCAATGAGAGGAATTAGATAAATCTTATTAGAGATGATACAATACTCAAAGCAGTATTACTCAGCTATGATGCAGAACTCCAAAGAAAATAGTAACAGAAGCTTCCATGGACTACTTACAAGAACTCATCAACAAGGAATTGATCCAACAGGGAAATCTCGATGTTAAAGGAGATCTGAAATCTTGTATTTGATGATTAGGTTCATAGAGTAGCTCTTGATATCATTAATGGTTCCAATAAGAGATACTCTCTTCAAGCCACAGATAATTGATCAGGTGAACTGCAGGTATGCCAAGAGTTTCGTCTCCTTTCCATCCAGGGTAGGGATATTAAAGACATATGACATCATATAAAAATGATGCTACACACGTACGCTTTTGCATCATATCTGGGATGGGTAAGTTAGAATCCCCAATTATGGATCAATGCCTTCTAGGATTTCAACTCAACTCTTATGAGTGTTGGACTTGGATCCGAAGGCTCAAGATTAAAACCTCGCCCGACAGCATGGGTACTCTAGGTTACTTAACAGGACATAAATGCAAGTTAGACACTGGAGATAAAGGAGGGGGGGATTAGCGCACTGGGGTTGGATTAATATATCATAGAGAGTGATAAGAGGAGTCGGGGTGAACTTTTTTTTTTTGGATGAATAAACAATTCATTACCAAGCAAGGAGAAGAATATACGAAGGAGATGGGGGAGGAGAAGCCTTAAGCCAACAAGGAAAAGCCAACTAAAGACAAACTGCAGCAAACGAAAGGAGAAAAAAGCTTAATACAACCAACAAGCAAGACTAAAATCAACAAAACCAACCCAAGGATAGGGGAGGAGGGAGGAGGGGGAGGAGGGGTAGGCTTCTTCTAGGCATAGGAGGGACGATGGTGGCTTTAGAAGGAGGGATGGTTTCCACCCTCAGGGTCCAAGAGGTGATGATGTGGACATTTCTAAGGGAGTTGGCAACTGGGTGGCCATGAAGGGTAGGGATTTTGGAAGTGACATCAAAGTAGATAGCTTTCCAAATCTCCTCCTGCGAGCGATATTTGGGGTCCATCTAAGGATGTTACGTTCCATCCAAAGGTGATTAATGGTTGCAGAGAAAGCCAATTTACCAACAGTATCGTAGATGGAAGAGCCCAAAAGGTCATGTCAATCCAATTCCACTCCCTAGAGGAGGGAAGAATGGGTCTCCTAACCGGCCAGCACTTGGAGAGGACAAGCTTTCAGACAGAAGAAGAGAGGACAAGAAAAGAAAAAATGAGGGATATCCTCCACACCCTGGGGCAGAGACAGCAGGAGGGGTTGGCAGGGATCTGCCGGTGAATGAGGAAGGATTGGGTGGGGAGACAGAAAGGTAACGCCAGAGGGTGAAACTTTGGCGGGGAATATGGCCTTTAAACCAAATCAACTTGTGCCAAGGAACTATGGGGGTTGGGGTACGAATGTTGGACCAAGCCAAGGCAGATGAAAAGATCCCAGAGGAGGGGAGCCATCTGCACTTATCCTCTCTACCTCTGTGGCCAGGGGGTAGAGGAGGGAGGGCGGTCCAAAGATTAAGAAGAGGCTGAGAAGAAGATGGGGGGACCAACCCAAGGGGGAAAGAATAGAGGAGACAAGAGTGTTGGCAGGAAGACCCCAGGAATAGATGATTCTGGGAGATGTCAAGTGGGAGAGGATGCAGGCAGGATGCCAAAGGTCTTTCCAAAGAGAAGTGGACAGACCATTGCCGATGGAGTGACAGAAAGGGCTATGGGTCTATGATCATGGATCTTTCGCCATATCCAAGATGCATCAGGAATGTGAGTGGCAGTCTAGAGCGAGTTGTGCTTGAGGAACCCAGAGTGGATCTAATAAACCCATATGCTTTTGTGCTTGGACACAATTTTCCAGATGAGCTTAAGGAACACGACAGAGTTGGCGTCCTTGATTCTCCTAATTCCAAGTCCTCCCTCAGATTTTGGAAGGAAGACATTCTTCCAGCTAAGAGGGCAAAGGAATTTAGAGGAGTTAGAACATTTCCAGAGGAAGGAGCAGATGAGACTTTCAAAAAACTTGATCACGAGACAGGAAGGATAAAAGTGCCAGACTAATAGAGGTACATAGGCTGGAGGATCGATCTGATGAGAGTGAGACAACCAGCGAAGGAGAGGAGTTTGGCTTTAAAAAACTGAAGCCTCTTCCTCAATTTATCAAGCAAGGGGGTGCAATAGTGCGAAGACAGCCTGGAGGAAATGAGGGGGGAGGCCCAAGTATTTAACAGGCAGGTAGCCAAGAGGGATTCCAGAGATTTTGAGGATATTTTAGACATCGGGCGGGACTCCAGAGAGAAACATGTTAGATTTAAGGAGGTTGATATTGAGACCCGAAAGAGATTCAAAGGAATGGAGGGAATCCATGATAGTGGAGATGGTGAGGGCAGCGGGAAAGAACCTCAAGGGATATGGAGAAGAGGGAGCGGGGAGAGGGGACATCCCTAACGGATACCACAACCAGAGGGAAAGTACCCAACTTCCCAGCCGGATTAACATTCACAAGGATAAAGAAACGAGGGGTGGAAATACAAGTGGAATCCAACGAACGGTGGAGGGAGGGAAGGACATGAGAGTCAACACATTAGATGTGAAACGTCAACTGATCGTATCAAAAGCTTTATAAATGTCAATCTTGAGGAGGGCTGTAGGGGAGTGAGACTTGCGGTCGAAACCATGGACAATTTCATGACAGAGGAAGATATTGTCAGAGATGCTCCTTCCAGCAATGAAAGCGGATTGATTGGGACTAACAAGAGAGTCGATCAATGACTTTTTGAATCCTATTGGCTATGATTTTGGAAATGATCTTGTAGAGGAGATAACACAGGGAAATGGGTTTGAAGTCACTCATACACTGCTCCTTCCTTTATTGGGATTAAGCAAAGGAAAGTGTGATTGGTCCCACCTATTTGATTGGGATTTAAGAAGAAACTGCGCACCGCTTGAATGAGGTCATTTCGAATGATGTTACAGCAAGCGGAGAAGAAACCCATGCTAAAGCCATCGGGACCTGGGGCTTTATTGGCCTTATGGGAAAGAATGGCCACAAGGATTTCCTCATAATTGGGGATGGATTGGAGGGGCGGAAGAGCTCAGAGGGGACAAAATTATTAATGAGATCAAGGGGAATGGGGGGTGGGAGGGGAAGGACTAAAGAGTCTCTGAAAATAAGAGGTCGCTTCAAACTTGAAGAGATCAGGGGAGAGGAGCTCAACCTCAAAGGAGGAGATGAGCTTAGGGATGGCATTAATGTTGTTCCTAGATTTGAGAGAACGATGGAAGTAAGCAGAATGGGAGTCTCCTTGCTCAATCCATTTGATGTGGGCTTTTTGTCAGAGGAAAGTTTCCTCTTGGCAAAGAGCCAGAGATAACTCAGAGGCAGACGCTTTCTCCTCCTCAGCCAGGGCAGGATTAAGGAGATCCTGCTAAAGTCTAGCTTGGATGGAGAGGACTATCTCGACAGGAAGCAACCCGAGAGGATATGTTCCCGAAAGTTGAGGAATTCTAAAGTTTGAGGGAAGCTTTCACATTCTTGAGCTTTTTGGCAAAATCCAAAAGGGGGGAAAGGGAGCAAGGGGTGGGCATATTCCAAGCATTCTGGACAAGAGGGAAGAAGTCTGAATGGGAGACCCACATATCAAAGAACTTAAAAGGTTTAGGGCCAAAGGTACGAAAGGGGAGAACATGGATAGAGATGGGGTTGTGATCAAAGATACTATAAAGACCAAAGGTAGCATACGAAGATGGAAAAGAATCAAGCCAGGCTTCATTGACAAGGACTCGGTTGAACTTGCATGCCACCCTTGAATTTCCTGATATCCGATTATGCCTAGTAAATTTGGCACCTGACCAACAGAGGTCAGTGAGATTTAGATCTTTAATACAATCGTTAAAAGATTCAATGGACGAGGAATCAATAGGGTTTCCTCCATGTTTTTCGTGGCTAGAACAAGTGACATTGAAGTCTCCCGTAATGCCCCAAGGACTAGATCCAGTGAAGGGGGTGAAGAAGAGCAGGTCAGCCTAGAGGGGAAGCCTTTGGGGCCCCAGTTTAAGGCATAGATGATTGAGAGGAAGCATATGAAGGGGCCATAGTGATGAGAGATAGACAAGTGAATGGCCTAGGCAAAGGAGAGAGTGGAGATGGATAGAAAGCAGGGATCCCAAAGGATCCAAATCCTCCCATTGGGGCTCTGGAGATAACTAGAAACGAAAGCCCAAGAGGGAGCAATCGAGGAAGCGATCCGGGAGGCATTGGCTTCCAAAACGTAAGTTACCAGAAGGCAACAGAGGTTGGTTTCAGAGGAGCGAATGAGAGATCTAATATCTACTTGTTTGGCCAAAGAATTGAGACCTTGGACATTCTATATGGTCTAAGGAATCATATGGAACCGAGGGTGTGGGGCATCGAACGTTTGGTGGAGCAACGAGGGGTCTTGGGAATGGGGGGACCCAGGCGGGAGGTCGACAGCTATAGCCAATGATAGAGAAGGTGGTTGGGGAAGAAGATCTAGTTTTAATGGAAGGTTTTTTGCTTTTTTCTTTTGGTTGGTTATGGTGGATGAGGGGCTGTTAGTGGTCGATGGGGTGGTGATGGTGGTGGGGTTCAGTATGGTGGGGGCATAAGATGAAGAGTGCCAGCCAAAGGTTTTCCTTTTGGATGGTTTTACAATGAATTGCACATATTGAGGGAGGCATCATTGTTATCAATGGCAGTAGCAACAAGGAGATTTGGTTGCAGAGGTTGCCGAGGGGAGTCTATAACAAGGGGAGTTGTGATAGGGCCTTCAATGGTGCTTTGGGTAGAGTAGCTGGGATGATTAGGGCTTGAATAGCAGGGCAGCTGAGATGCTTGGAGACAGTCTTCAGAGGACGCTGAAGATGATGTTGTGGCAGGGCAGGGGCGAGAGGAAGAAGGGCAACGATGACGGGGTAGTACTGAGAGCTGCAGAAGAAGCCAGAGAAACAGAGGTCGAGTCACTAGTGAGTCTGGAGTTGGCTCCAAGGCTATAAATTAAAGGAGAACCAGTTTTCATGGGCAACCGGGTAGATAGGTAATGTTTAAATGGTTAGGTGAGGAGGTGGGTGGGTTGGTTTGGTTGAGATGGTGGGTCAGGTTGTAAAGGTTACTTGGGTATTAGGGGTGATCCTTCGGGTATTTAAAGAATCGATAAAATGGTGAACCGGAAAAAATTGATTTAGCGGGATGAAAGGCGGGTCAGGGGTGGACCGGTTTGAATTGGTGGCAAGGGAAGGATTCCCTGATGAGGATTGGACCGGTTCGAGGGTGGACCGATAAGTCTCAAGACCATAAGAAGGTTAACCAGAGGAGGGGAAGGGGTTTGAGTTTAATGTCAGCGAGGATAAGGTATCGGCGGCAGAAGCAAAGAGAGGAAGAAGAGGAAGGAGATTGCGCCTAGGATTATTAGTCAAGGATTCAGAAGGTTGGTGAGTAGTTCCATCAAGATTTGACAAGTCCAACACCGAGAAAGGGTTAGGACCAATGGGCAAAGTTGGAGGTGTTGGACCAACGGTTAATGGTAGCATAGGATCCGTCGGGAGGGGGCCAGAACTAAGCACAAAGGTCGACGACAGGGTCTTCTGGGGCCTTTTCCGTTTGATCTTCTTAGAGATCTTCACCGAGAAGGTGGATTGCTGGGATCAGTCAGAATTGAGATCGAGATTCACAGTGGGTTTGAGCATCTGCTGGAGCGCGTTCACTCGAGTGTTCATGTTTATGTTCAGAGGCTGGAACGAGGACATCCTGGGTGACGAAGTTGCATGTCTCTGCTTTGTGTCCGAAGCACTTACAGATTGTGCAAGGGGGGCCGCCAGTCGTATTGGACTTCTTGGGTGAATAAATAATCTTCCCCTTCAAATTTTTTTACTGAAGATGGGAGAACATGATCGGCTTCCACCTCTATCGATTCTTGCAACGACTCATCCATGGTCTTGGTACGTTTGTCAGAGTATAATGGTTTACTAATAAGAGATCCAACCAAGCTAAGGCCTTTCACACCAATAATGAAGAGGCAGATTGGGGAAAGTCACCAAGAGAGGAATAGAGGTGGGTTCCATCTTAGAGAACGGCATGTAAGCATCCCACTGCTTGAGAAATATCGGTTTCTTTCCAACATGCCAAGGTCCACCATCAACAGCGAAGGCTTTATCAATTTCAGAGTCAAACTTGAATATGAAAGTCCCATTATCAAGCATAAAGGTGCACATGGCACAGACTGGCTTCCATTGCTTTTCCAGGGAAGATTTTACAATGATGAACGGTGGTCTCCTGCTGCCTAGAAACGAGCCAACCACACAACATTACCACTTTTGAATCTCAGTATCTAACAGTCTCGGCGGACAAAGGCCAATAGGGGAAGAATTTTGGGTTGTAGGAGGGTGGAAAAAAAGTGAGTGTCCAGAGAGGAAGGAGGGTGGAGGAGAAGGCGATGGGGGTTGTAGAGGTGACTCCGAGGTCCAGGGAGTCATGGGATTTGTGGGAGGCTGGAGGAGGAAAGGGAAGAAGAGTGGACATCGGATAAAGGAGGAGGAGGTTAACGGTGAAGGTTGAGGGGTTCCCACAGCGGAGGCCACCGGAGGAGACATTAGGGTCATGTCACGTCATTGGAAGGGAAGGCAAGAGAGAGGAGGTTTGGGTCAGTTTGTTAAATTTTGGGGTGAACTGGAGAAGCTGTTGAGGGAGAAGGAGAAGGTTAAAGCAAAAACGATGGTGAGACACACTTATTTGAATGTTGTCCAACTTGATTTCACCATTTTGCCCCACTGACAAGTTAATTAATGGAAGTTTTCATGATGTCATACATTTTTTTTTCAGCAGTTGTGTAAGTTCTCTAACTTATCCTAACATATTCCATTTAACAACTCTACAAGACTGGCATGTGAAAAAAAAAAAGTGGGTGCAAACTTAATGGTACCTTGAGGGGTCTCAAAAAGAAAATTCCTTAAATAAATCTTTCATCCTACAGGGCATAAAGGTTGTTCGGTATGAATGAAACAATTATAACCAAACATCCACAAGTGTCCCCACATCCATATTCTACAAGCATGTGTCATTTTAGCCTTCACGAAACTACAATTAGGGGGTGGGGAGGCTAGAAATAAGTACACAATGATCTGCAAAGCTAGCATCTGTAAGATATCAGAGGAGGATAAAATATTAACTGAAACCTAATTATCCAGAATAGGACTTATTCATCAATCATACAGAATAGCATTGTACCAATAAACAAAAAGGCAATCAACTATGACATGCATTTCATGGGGGGGAAATTGTGAATTATACATCCAACGATATTTAGCTATCAAATTAACAAAGATTAAAAAAGAAAATATCATCTAGAATCTTGCCATAAGTGGAATCTAAAAGCATTCATTTGAATCTAGTCGTTTTAATTTCACTCAATCTAAATCATCAAAATAGGTATTTCAAAAGGGATGCAAATTCGAAAGAGCATATCATGTATGGTTGTTGGTTCAAATTTATTTTACTAGCCAGATATCCTATCCATGAAACACAAGGGTCATCCTCAATTGCAAAGGATATACTTGCAAGCCGGAAGACAAAACCTAAGAAACAAATAAGACATGTTAAGAAGATTCGGAACACCAAGAAAGAAGCTTCCATTTGATTTCAATACAGAGCTTTTCATCCTTCTTGCATTTTGTGGCTCTTTTGACATATCAAAACTCATCCCTTACATCCTTAAATCTTGGATGCACCTCTTACCTGCAAAGCTTCATCTTAACCCAAAAGATCAAGGTAAGTGAAAAATATACGGATAGCAACGACAGAAGCCACCATCTCTTGCATGTATGTTCTTGTGAACAAGTGGAAAAGCTGAAGAAAATGGTTAGGAAAAATCCAAGTAATGATTAGAATAAACAGCACAACTGAAATGAGACCCCCGTTTGATATTGTCAATTAGGATTCCCATCATGGCAATTCGCCGCCTGAAGAGGTCTTATTTCTTTACCAGAGCCTAAGTAGCAACAAATGACCCATGCTCTTTGAGATTTCCAATAACGGGTGCTGATGTATGGCATAAATGGTGGCTTCATCAACATAGATTTCCACAACATGGGTTTCTTTAGATTCTGCCACCAATATCTAAAAGATTAAGTAAAATATGCGACTTCAAAATGAAACAAATAAAAAGGCGAGCAAAAAAATTAAAAGTATAATTTGTGTTCTGCACAGTGAAATAAATGATATATAATTTTGGGATTCACCAAAGCTTTGTATGAGAAAGAGTGTGAGAATTGTAGATATCGTGAGATGAGAAAGACCACATAAGATCCCTTCACTGAGTATTGAGAGAAGCCTAGCTCTCTAATGGTTATATTTTAATGAATTATATACTTCACTGGGCATAGTGATAGGAAAGAAAATCCTATCATAAATTATAATATTTATTATAAAGCAATTATGCTAGTAAAATCAATTGAAAATTATTGACATATCACTAGAAGAAGGAAATTACTATAAGACCTCAGTTTCGGTTACCTTTCCTTTCCCACCAATGTCATAAATGAACACTTATCTATTGCAAATATAGACATTCAAGCTATGTGACGAGGATATATATATATATATGAGAGAGAGAGAGTATGAAAACACTCTTACAATTTTAATAGAAGATTGTAAAACCCCAATTTCAGATCCCTTTCCCACCATTGTTGTTATTCACCACTTATCTATTGCAAAGACATACATTCAACATAGGAGGGAGAGAGAGAGAGAGAGAGAGAGAGAGAGAGACAACAATAACAAATTTAAGCAAACCTGCAAGTAGTGTAAGAAACTATTTCTATAAAACCCCAATTTCAGCCCGTTATATTTCTAACACAATATGTTACAGGTGTTTGAAAGAGGCATAAAAGAAACTTTTTATTCTTATATGTTTGATCTCTCAACGTTA
This sequence comes from Macadamia tetraphylla, assembly GCA_022985045.1. Classification (NCBI taxonomy): domain Eukaryota; kingdom Viridiplantae; phylum Streptophyta; class Magnoliopsida; order Proteales; family Proteaceae; genus Macadamia; species Macadamia tetraphylla. Next base: position 13,792 of record JAJSZK010000955.1, read on the forward strand.
TGATATATAATTTCCCACACAATGGGACCTCGAGGGAGACTCCAATGTGATGTGGAACAAGATGATGACTTGTATTAAAAGGGTTGCTAAAGATGTACTAAGGGAAGCAAAAGGTAGTCGTCAGACCCACAGAGAGATGTCGTAGTGGGATGAAGAAGTACAAGTGCAAGTAGCCAACAACACCAAGAAAGTTTGTTTTTAGACATAGCAAAGGACCAAAAAAATAGATAAAAAAGCTCTTGTCTGGTCTATAACCCTCCTCTCACATGTAACCTCCTCATGCATTCTCCCTCTCCGACGGCCTCTTCGTTGAAAACCCTATAATTGACCCTACTCCCGCTCCTCCCTCCCTTATACCCCTCCTCCTTTACCTATTATCACCTTCCCCTCCTCTTCTCCTTCTCTCCCTCCCAAATCTTAATCATCGATTACTGCTTCTCCCTCCCACCCTTCCTACAATGGACATCCCCTGTTCTTCGTTCTCCATCATTGAAGACCATAAGGTGGGTGTTTGTCCCACTAGTTTGTTGGAACTTGAGATTGCTAAATGGAAAAACTGCTTGATTGGCCACTTCCTGGGTAGCTAGCCACTCTTCCCAAACGTCAAAGCTTCACTCTTGAATCAGTGGAAGATCAATGGTACTTTCTCGACTTAGCTTTTTGATGTGTTATTCATTTTTAAGTTCTCTAATGAAGAAGGCTCAAAGTTTGCTCTTGAAGGAGGCCTTAGCTGGATGGAAAAAAGCCTATATCCCTAAAGCTCTAGGACCAATTCACCAATCTCAGCAAAATTGATATCAAGGTTCTACCAATCTGGGGCTCTCCCAAACCTCCCTTGCACTTCGGTGTCCCCAAGGTCTAAGCACTGGGATCAGTTATTGGGAAGTCGCTTTAATCGGATCTTCAAATGCGCGACATGGACCATCTTGCATTTTCACGAATCGTATAGAGCTACCGGTTGATGAAATCTTTCAAGTCTATAACCAAATCCACCGATAAGGGTTCTCCTTTACCCAACTAGTTCACTATGAATGGGTCCCTCACCAATGTACAATTTGAAAGTTATTTGGCCATCTCACCTCGACTGCCCCCAATCTCTGTTGTAGCTTTTGAAGGCCCTCAACATATTAAAGCTCATCATTGGAGAATCATACTCTCATGCCGGATCGTGGAAGGAAGTCCAACTGCACTCATAGACACCATAGTTAAATGGCCTTTCCCCGGCCAAGTCAATTATCCCGCTGCTCACCGACATCCATTGGCCATTCAAACACATCCCCTTTACCCAGTGGTCACAACCGATTTACAACTTTACTCTCCTCGTCTTCAAGTGAGGAGAAGAGGCGAGTTATCTTAGTGTCTTGTCTCGACCACGCCGATCTCTTGGCACCGACATCTTGGTGTGTCTTCCTCTCCTTCCACATCTTCCTCCTACCCTGGTCCCCTTTCTCTGTTACCCCTATCCCTTGTCCTTCTTTTAAAACCTTTCTACACTATCCTCTCGAATCTTCTTCAGACTTACCTCCTCCCCTCCCACCTTCTAAACGTGGTTAACTTCTCTCCCCTTTTTCTTCAACCCAGCCCAGCTACTCCACTTCTTTTGTCCGCCAATTTGCTCCCTCCTCTTTTGCTTCCTTGGCCCACCATTCTGGGCCCAACTATAACCTCTCTCTTAGCCCACCCCATCCTCACCCACTCTTAACCCATCCTTCTTCCTCTAACCCGACTCAGATTTTACCCATGCTAATCTCCCTTAACCATGATATCCATTTTCGTCCCTTGGGTCTACATCCCATCCGAAAAAGAGCTCCCCTACCACCTCTCCCCTATTCTCCTTGGCAGGTATTCGGTGCTCCATCTCGCCCTGCGACTTCTCTTTGCGGTTTGCCTCTTGGGATGGCTGCCATAATTCCGCTCCCTCTGGTCTTTCGTCACCAAGCCGCCATTATCTATGTCGTTGTTGCTGAAGTTGAAGCTAAAGACTTTCCCTCTCTGCTCGTGACCACTGCCTCCTTCGTTGCTACTAAATACACCTCCTCTTTACTCGTGACTCCCATCAAACACACTTTCGTGGATTTTACTGCTTCCTCGTTTGCTACATCCCTGTCCTTACTTTCTGCTCCCCCCTCTGCACCTAGGGCTATGCCCCTGTTGTCGTCAATGCAATTGAAATTGATAATACTCCCCCTGAGGTTGGGTTTCATGCTGCCCTAAAAAATAATGGTCCTTCGACTCACGCCCAAGCTATCTGCTACCCCTGAGGTGCTGGTATTGCATCTACACTCGACAACTCTTCTTCTCCAAAGAACACCTTGTTGCCGATCACCTTTGTTGCTACTCCCTCTAAGATAATGCTTCATTGTGGCCTTGAGAACACTTCTATAGAGGGGAACCCTTCTCCTTATGAGAACAATTTGCTGCCGGGGTTAAAATGGCTCCACTCGGATCTTCTCCATCACCTCCCTTACGGAGAAGCCTCATAATTGGTAACAAATGGCATCGGATTGATAATCCCTCCCATATTAGGTTGCCTATCACCATCTCCATCCCTACCCCCATTACCTCGATTACCCACCCTTCTCACAGAATTACGGTTGCAGCCAATGGTCTCTAAGCCTAATCACCAACCCTCTAAACCCATCGAGACTTCTTCTGTTCCAAATCTACCAAGCAGTCCTCCCCAAACTTTGCCTCGAGTTTCCTCTCTCCCCCTCCCCCTCCCCCCCCCCTCATAGAATATCCTTGCAAAAAAAAAAACTCTCTCATGGCTCCCTTGAGCCCTTGGTGCCACACTTTTTCGATTCCAAATGATCCCTTGGACCATTTGAAACATCCGATGATTAAAATCCTCGGTAAGCAATATGTCATTTGTGGCCTCATCCGCTCTTCCAAATCTGACCATTGCTGCCTACTGGAAACAAAAGCCTCTGAGTCTAATGCCCCCCGCATCCTTAACCGTATTGCTCCTTCTTGGTCCACCATCTCCAATTTCTCCCTCCATCCCGATGGTCGTATCTGGATCCTTTGGAACCAACCAAGCTCAATGTCTCCTCCCTTTCCACCTCCTCCCAAGTGATCCATCTCTCCATCTTTGATCTGTCAGCTCAAACTTTTGCTTCCTTTATGTGATTTATGCCTTAAATCATGACACAGATAGAGAAGATCACTGAATGACCTTCGGTCCTTTGCTCCCAAATTGGGCCCCTTCCCGTTGGGTCTTGCGGGAGATTTCAATGTGGTCAGAACTAGTGCTGAAAAGTTGGGTGGAACCCCCATTGACTCTTCTGCAGTGGGCTCCTTTAATGATTGTACTGATGTCATTGGTATGCTAGACCTCGGATGGTTTGGAGCCAATTTCACGTGGTAAACCACAAAACTGACTCTGGTAAAGTTGCTAACAAACTTGATAGAGTTCTGGTCAATGAATTCTGGATGACCTCCTTCCCCTCTTCTCATGCTACCTTGATCTCCCCAACATCTCTAAGCATTCCTCAATCTCCCTCCATGTTTATCCCTACATATCCTTTGGGCACAAACCTTTCAAATTCTTTGATATGTGGACCCTTCACCAAAGCTTCCTCTCTATTATTCGTAAGGCTTGGAGCCTGCTTGTCCAGGTCAACTCCTCTCCTCTTCTTGGCTTTTCTAGAAAGCTCAAAAATGTCAAGACTTCCCTAATAGCCCCATTCCACCTTCAGTGACATCTTCAATAGAGTTTCCCTGAGAAAAGGCTATCCCTTAACCGTCCAATCCACTCTCCAATTGGACCCTCTCAATCTTTTTGCTGAGGAAAATGCTGCTACCCTTGCGCTTATTGCACCATTCCACCTTCAGTGACATCTCTAATAGAGTTTCCCTGAGCAAAAGACTATCTCCTAACCATCCAATCCTCTCTCCAATTGGACCCTCTCAATCCTTCTCTTGCTGAGGAGGAAAATGCTGCTATCCTTGAGCTCTCTTCCCTCTTTGCCCAATAAGGGAGTTTCTTCGGCATATGATTGTGACCCTTCCCTCATTGATGCAAGGAAATGTCAGAGGCTAGTTGGGAAGCTTGTTTATTTGTCTTTGACTCGTCCAGATATTACTTATGTAGTGGGTGTGGTGAGTCAGTTTATGCATGCTCTCAAGAGTGGACATTTAAATGTTGTCTACCGCATTCTCTGGTACTTAAGTTCACTGAGGGAAATGACTACTTTATGCCAAGCATAACCACATAAGGATAGAAGGCTTCACTGATGCAAATTGGGCTGGTTCAGTTTCTGACAGGAGATCTAGATTAGGGTATTGTACATTTGTAGGTGGCAACCTAGTCACATAGAGGAGCAAAAAACAACTTGTGGTGGCTTAATCTAGTGCAAAAATAGAGCTTAGAGCTATGGCGCATGGAATGCGTGAACTCCTCTGGTTGAGAATGCTAGTCAAAGGGTTGGGATTTTATACTAAGGCACCCATGAGACTTTATTGTGATAACAAGGCTTCCATAAGTATAGCCCACAACCCTATGCAAACACATAGAGGTGGATAGACACTTCATTAAAGAGAAGATTGACTCTGGTTACATACATTTTGTAAGGATTCGATATTAGTTGGCTGATATCTTCACAAAGGGGCTTCTAGATCATTATTTTAGTACTCTGCTATCCAAGCTAGGAATGTATGCCAATTATTCTCCAGATTGAGGGGGAGTGTTAAAGATTATGCTCTAAGGGTATTTATGTCACTAATTCTGTTATATTGTAATTCTTATTTTCCCTTTTTACCTCCATAGGGAGTTGTAAGTAATTACTTGTAATCTAATATGTGTTAGAGAGGCAATACTCTCAACACATTCTACCATTATTCCTCTCCTTCCTATTCTTCTTCCACCCTATCCTTCTTCTTCTTCTTCTTTTTCTCTTCTTCTCTCTTTCTCCCTTGGTTAATCACAATCCTTGCATTCTAACTTATGGAACATCAACGTAGCTTTTGTGCATGTGAATTAGGAAACCCCTTACGAGAAAAAAAAAAAGAATTAGGAAACCTACATTTAACTTTTTAAGATTTTAAAGCAAAAGTATGGAACATTAAAAAATGACAATCCACCTTGTGAAATTTGAATAACATATTTCACCTAACCTCCAAATAGAAGTTAATGCAATTGTGATTTAGCTCAGGTCCAGCAACAAAAGAAACATAGGAGAAAGATTGAGATGTATCTACGATAATATATTAAATGAAACTTTCATCCAACCTAGGTATAAAGGTTGTTCGTGATATATGAAAATGTCATTTATCCATCATAAAACTGCAATTAGGGGGTGGGGAGGCCAAGAATAAGAACACAATGACCTGCAAAGGTAGCATGAATCCTATCTATTCAAAATCAACCCAGATAATGGTAAGCTCTCAAAGGGAATGATAAAATGTTAACTGAAACCTAATTTTCTAAAATATTTCATTAGTCAACAGAATAGCATAGCACTATATCAATGAACAAAAGGGCAATGACCTGCAGAGCTAGCATGCATATTATCCATTCAAAATCAACCCAAATAATGGTAAGCTCTCAAAGGGGGTTGATAAAATGTTAACTGAAACGTAATTATCTAGAATAAGACTTATTCATCAGTAAGACAACAACATTGTACCAATCAATGAGAAGGTGATAATTATGGCTTATGCATCCATAAGTCCATACATAAGCACATCATATGATTAAATATGACTACTAAGCATCCAAAATAGAAAATTACAATAATTTTTCTCAATTCTTTATTATTAATCGATTCCAAGCGTCGGAACAGATGATTAAATATCATCCCAGAAGTAAAATGAAAAGTTTCAGACCACCATTATGACATTTTAGCGCACATCTAATAGTTCAAAACAATAAAGATGATGAGTGATCTTTAGTATCTCTGGGTACCAAATGCGTATTGAAAATGTAAGTAAAAAAAAAATGGTAGTAGAATTAACATTAAGCAAAAAAATCAACAATCGTGTACAGTCATAGTGAAAGTAAAACTAAACAACGATATGGAATGTACAGTTAGCTACCAACAACACCTTAATGGCCTAGTTGTAATATACATTGGAATTTGGATAACTAGCTAAGAATGTAAAATTCAATAACAAACTGTATTTCTTTTCCTCCCTTCTGAAGGGACCATATTCTTTTATCATTTTAATCTTTTATTCTTCCCATTTCCCCCACCCCAATCATTTCCCCAAAAAATATTTTGCATTAAACCCCTTGAAGATGGCTAAGTTGAGTTTTTGACATTTGCAATATGTTTCATTAATTGTACTAAATGCCAATAGACCATCCAACTTTCAGCAATTGGTGTACAAAGCAAACAATATAAAAAGGACCAACATAAGGAAACTAGATATTTAATTGAATCTCATATTCAAAAGTTTCTACAATGACAAAAACTAAAGAATTGGAACGCTTATAATAAGAGAGAGAGAGAGAGAAAAAGTGAGAATAAGAGAGATGAAGAGAGAGTCAATAAAGTTGGAATTATAGCATCCTAAATTGTCATAAGAAACTAACATATAGATAGCTCCACATCAATAGCTGGCATCAAAATTCAGCAAAAAGTTTTAAAAGAACTAAGCCAATGGGAACTTATTTCAGAATTCACGCTCATTGCATACCATGCCCTTCATAAGAGGAATCTTAGAAAGGCTGATATGGGAAGGCACTACTACGTATTTGTGATAGAATTTCTTGATTAGACATTGCTTTGGTCCATCAAGTTCTCTTTAAATGTACTCAGTTCACTCCATTAAAGGTAAAACCAAATAGATGCTTTTAATAGAGTTGCGGGAAATAGACGTTGAACCTTGAAGATTGGATTCAAAGAAGTAATTCTTTTAGGGGGCAACTAGGTGCATGGATCAATCATTTGATTTAGTTTCACCTCATTGCTCCCAAACAAATACAACATGATGAATAGAAACACCAAGAAATATCTTGAATGCTGTAGAACCCCATTTAAATACTTGCAGCAACATATTGGAAAATTTGGAGCAAAATGGTAAAAGATATATAATGTATACAATTGAAATGAGGGCTGTCAATCCCTTGATTTAGTTTTCACCTCATGTCAAAAAAAAACAACTGATGATTTCAAACCATCTGAATTTTACAAAACTTAGACGTTGTAAATGTGTTCTCATGCACAGATATAGGAGTTACCTTCCCTAATACGCAATCAAGACTCCAGAAATTTTCAAAGTTATCCTTGAATATGTTAAAATCCAGGCATTGGTAAAATGTTCGAATTCCATTTACCCATAGAGATACCCACAACTTCACTAGAAATGCGTAAGACTTTAAAATATTTAAAATGCTTAGTTAAATAAAAATGAAAACCTAAGAATCATCTTTTCTTTTGTTAACATTGGTCCACAATGTATGTGATATTCTTAATACTTTGTAGCTTGAAAATCGTGAAAGCACCTTTCGAATGTTACAATATAATTAAAGCACAGAGAATAACTAACTGCATTACATAACACCTTAAGTGGCAAAGGAAATGAGCATATCATAGATGAGTATACCATATACCTGTAATTTTACACCAGATTTCTGAGAAACAAATGCTTGTATAGATCTTTAACACAACAATAATTGTTTGTTTTACAAAAGATTTGGCAGCCACAGGTCAACTAGTGGAGATTGATTTATTTTATTGCAAGTCAAGTAATGGATAAATGATGTCAACTTAACAGAGAAATAAATTAAAAAATAATAGACCAACAGTATTCGACAGTTAAATTATTTAAATTTAAAAGAAAAAAACATTATCTGGATTCTTCCCCCAGGTGGAATTTCCACAACAAGCCATTTGGAGCTATCATTTTAATTTCACTTGACCTAAATCATCAAAAGGGATATAATCTAAAAAAGCATACCAAGTATGGTTTTTGGTTAAAATTTATTTTCCAAGTTTGATGTCCTGTCCAACCGCACGCAAAGGTCATCCTCAGCTGCAGAGGATATACTTGCAAGCCGGGAATACCATACTTGTGAAATAAATAAGACAGATGGTTAGAGGATTCTAGGAACACCAAGAAAGAGGCTTCCATTTGATTACAACCCTTGATAGTTTCATTCTTCTTGCATTCTGAGCATCTTTTGACATAAAAAACTCCTCCCTTCCATACTTAATTCTTGGATGCACCTCGTAGCCACTTTGCTATCGCTTCTCTCTCTACAACTGCCTTGAAACGTTCCAGTACCTACAAGGCTTCATCTGGACCGAAAAGATCAAGGTAAGTGAAGAAAGACAGATGACAAAGATAAAAGCCACCGTCTCTTGCATGCATGTTCTAGCGAATGAATGGTAAGAAAAATCCATGTAAGGCTAAGAAAAAACAGCACAATTGAAATAAATCCCGTTTTCTATTGTCCATAAGGGTTTCCATCATGGCGATTTTTCTCTTTGTAACTGCCTTAAAACTTTCTAGTACCTGCAAACGTATGAATGCATCCTATGAAGGTACTAAATTTATCCTATAAATGTTAGTTATCGTATTAGGAACAAACTAATCCTATAATGGTGCAAACATATGATTAGTTGCACCATAAATGTAAGAAGTTATGTATTATAACTTTATCTTAGAAATGTAAGAAGGTATCGTATAAAGGTACTAACTTTATCCTATAAATGTAAGAAGTTATCGTATTAGGATTTAGGAACAAACTAATCCTATGATTGTCAATTCCAGGATCAGCTGGATCAAGCTACCACAATAAGGGATGATGATGTAAGATTTGAGCTACCATGTACATTTGACTGAACCCTGCCCTCCTCCTCCTCCGGCAATCTCGGCGTGGCCCCATCTTCCTCCTGCTTCCTCTCCCACCCTCCTCCCTCCTCTCCTCCTGGCTACCAACCTTGGTCCTCTGTTGTGGTCTCCTCCCCTTCTCCTTCCTCTCCTCCGCCTCCCACCTTTGGTCATTCTCTGTACTTTTACCCCCCTCCTCCCTGAATTCCACTCCCGTCAGCCTTTGCCCCCTGGGCTGCTTGATTCTGAAATCTGCAAATGGAAACTCTGTGTTGTGGGTTCCGTCTTGGGCAGCCAACCCCGTTCGCAATTGTCAAAGCCTCCCTTCTCAATCAGTGGCATCCCTTGTGCCCTCTCTCCTTTTATATGCTCGATAATGGCCTCTTTGTCTTCAACTTCTGCTCCCCTGAAGGCAAGGCTGTTGCTATTGATGGAGGCCCTTATTCGTGGGCAAAAAATCAATATTCTTGAGACAATGGGACGAATGCACCTCCTTCCTTCGTTCAGCACCGACGTCCATTCCCCTTTGGATCTCCCTTCCCAATCTTCCCCTCCACTTTTGGTGTGTGAAGGGTCTAACCACCGTTGGTTCTATCATTGGCAAGCCCCTCTATTTAGACATGAGAACCAAGACCATGGATCGCCTTTCTTTCGCTCATATTTGTGTTGAGGTCACAGCTGATAAGAGCCTCTCGTCCTCTGTAATAGTCCTTGAGGGAGACGATCAATCCTTTGAATAGGAAATAAAGTATAAATGGATCCCTCCCATATGCTCTGTCTGCAACTGCTTTGGGCATACAACTATTCATTATGGAAAAAAATTCAAATATTACGACCCAAGATGATATTCCAACAAAGAAGAATGATGATTTGTTCAAACGATATCAACGTCGGCTCGTCTTTGGCAACTTCAGCTCCTAAAAACAAAGTCCTTGAGCACTACCCCTTAGAAAATCATCCAAGAAGAATCGTGGACAGAATTATTAGCTGGCGACCGTTACCTCTGTCATCTTGAACCCCTTGTCTCATACTGGAGGTCCGTGCAAGAATCTGGTGGATAATAACCGATTCTCACCCTAGCTTGCCTCGATGAACCGATATTGCCTACCACCCTAACACCGCCCCTTGCTTTCCCTCTCTATACCCTTGTTCCTCCTACTGCCTCATCCTCTCACCTCTGAGACTCTGATCGATCCCTGTACCTCGTACCTGCTTCCTCCTGTCCCTCCTCGACTCTCCCCCATCTCCTTCCTCTTCCTGGCTCGTCATCACCCCTTGGTGCAACAATCCCTAGAATCCCTCTTATGGTTTGCTCCTCCTTAAACTAGCCGGTCCAACCTGAACCGCCTTTTTTATTTGCTTAATCAATTTTTCCCAGTTGAACCTTGATCGAAATTTTCCAAATTCCTTGTCGATCACCCTCTCTTTTCGGGTAATCTATATGACCTGAACCACCCATTTTGCAATCCTACTGACCCTCATCCCAACCCTAACCCGCCGCCTTCTTCTTCCATCCATCTTGACCCTGGTCCATCTTCTTTGGACCGCCAACCTATCCCGTCGCCTTCCTTACCCGTCTCTCCCTCCGCCCTCCGAACTCGTGAAACCAGCCCCTCCATGTCACCCTCTCTCCCCTCCATATCCTTTGAGAGCCCCTACCCTTCCTCCTTCGTTCACTTTCCCTCCCCCTTGACCCCTTTGCCCGCCTGCCGTGCCGCCTTGGATGGTGCCTGCCTAGCTCCGTCTACTACTCTTCCGATTACCAATTGTGTTATCGCTTACCCTGTTATTGGCTCCGCCACTGTTGTCTCTGCTACTGATATCTCTACATCGCCTACCCTGCTATTGTCTCCACCTACTGATGTCTCTACTATTGTTGTTGTCTCTTGAGTTTTTGACATTTGCTATATGTTTCATTAATTGTACTAAATGCCAATAGACCATCCAACTTTCAGCAATTGGTGTGCAAAGCAAACAATATAAAAAGGACCAACAAAAGGAAACTAGATATTTAATTGAATCTCATATTCAAAAGTTTCTACAATGACAAAAACTAAAGAATTGGAACGCTTATAATAAGAGAGAGAGAGAGAGAGAGAGAGAGAGAGAGAGTCAATAAAGTTGGAATTATAGCATCCTAAATTGACATAAGCGAGCATAACTAGATCCATTGAATTCTTTGAGTATGAAGTTCTAATTAGGAAAACAACATAGTAGTTATAGCTGCCACCAATCATGCTTGTTAAGAAATATAGATCTATATGAATTATTGCACATAAGAAGTGTGTACCCAATGCACAAGGCTCCCACCACTGTGGGGTCTGAGGTCATAATGTACGCAGCCTTTGGTTGCTCATTGCAACCTTACCGTTGGATGATGCCCACCCTCTATAAGGTATTTTGTCATATAGAAACTTATTCGTCACATCTGATATCAGTATCAATAGGAGCTCAGGCATCAAAATTCAGCAAAAAAGTTTAAAAAGAACTAAGCAAATGGGAACTTATGTTAGAATTCACACGCCTCATTAGCACCGTGCCCTGTCAGAAGAGGGAATCTTAGAAAGGCTGATATAGGGAAGGCACTACTACACTGTGGCGATAGAATTTCTTGATTAGACATTGCTTTTGGGCCCTCACAGATTCTCTTTTAAATGTACTCCAGTTCACTCCATTAAAGGTAAAACCAAATAGATGCTTTTAATAGAGTTGGAGTGGAAATAGAGTGCTTGAACCTTGAAGATACTTGGATTCAAAAGAATATAACTTCTTTTGGTAAACTGAGGTGCATGGATCAATCATTTGATTTAGTTTCACCTCATTGCTCAAAGCAAATACAACATGATGAATAGAAACACCAAAGAATGATTTCTTGAATGCTGTAGAACCCCATAAAATACTTGCAGCAACATATTGGAAAATTTGGAGCAAAAGTGAGTGAATACAGGATCTATAGAATGTATAAAATTGAAAAAAGTGACTGCACCTCCTCCTACCATGATTTTCAAGCAAGTGGTAACAAAAATCAAACAACTCTTCATTTTCAAACCATCTGATTCTACAAAACCTAGACCCTGTAAATGTGTTCTCATCCACAGATATAGGAGTTACCTTCCCTTATGACCCCAATCAAGACTCACTAGAAATTTGCTAAAGTTATCTTTTAATATGTTAAAATGGCTATGGCATTGGTAAAATGCTTCTGGGAATTCCATTTACCCATAGAGATAGGTGACAACTTGCTGCATTTCAATGGCCATGGCCGTAAGACTTGAAAAGATCATTCAGACAATGCTTAGTTAAACATAAGAAAATGAAAACCTAAGAATCATCTTTTCTTTTGTTAACATTCATCCACACATGTATGTGATATTCCTTAATACTTTGTAGCTTGAAAATCGTGAAAGCACCTTTCCAGAATGTTACAGATATAATTAAAGCACTGAGAGAATAACTGACTGCATTACATAAAACCTTAAGTGGCAAAGGAAATGAGCATATCATAGATGAGTATACCATATACCTGTAATTTTACACCAGATTTCTGAGAAACAAATGCTTGCATAGATCTTTAACACAACAATAATTGTTTGTTTTACAAAAGATTTGGCAGCCACAGGTCAACTAGTGGAGATTGATTTATTTTATTGCAAGTCAAGTAATGGATAAATGATGTCAACTTAACAGAGAAATAAATTAAAAAATAATAGACCAACAGTATTCGACAGTTAAATTATTTAAATTTAAAAGAGAAAAAAACATTATCTGGATTCTTCCCCCAGGTGGAATTTCCACAACAAGCCATTTGGAGCTATCATTTTATTTTCACTTGACCTAAATCATCAAAAGGGATATAATCTAAAAGAGCATACCAAGTATAGTTTTTGGTTAAAATTTATTTTCCAAGTCTAATGTCCTGTCCAACCGACGCTAAAGGTCATCCTCACTGCAGAGGATATACTTGCAAGCCGGGAATACCATACCTGTGAAATAAATAAGACAGATGGTTAGAGGATTCTAGGAACACCAAGAAAGAGGCTTCCATTTGATTACGACCCTCGATAGTTTCATTCTTCTTGCATTCTGAGCATCTTTTGACATATAAAAACTCCTCCCTTCCATACTTAATTCTTGGATGCACCTCGAGCGCTTTGCTATCGCTCTCTCTACAACTGCCTTGAAACGTTCCAGTACCTACAAGGCTTCATTTGG
>JAJSZK010000096.1:0-20688 GCA_022985045.1 Macadamia tetraphylla
GTTTATCGTTTTTGTGTAAAATTTTGGAAATCCCCCTTTTCCGTTATCCCCGAAATTTCGTAATTAGTACTTTATAGGTTATAGTACCCACCTAATTACCCTTTATCTACACTCCCCATGCCATGAATGCCACTTATAATATAACTCCATTTTTTTACTTCCTTTCTTTGACTTTTAGTCTTTAAGCTTTTATATTTGCCAACCCCCTTTTCCTATTATAGAATCTACGGATTCTAATGGTATTGGAGTGGAGCGAGCATCACGCCTGATACCACCGCTTGTCACACCCGTCCCTGAACCGAGCGGTGACCGAGTTAACACCGTTAACCCAAACCCGAGATCATAATGTATTCCACCACAAAACACACACTAACATCAACTCATCAATTCTGGAAGACTAAGTTTTACCTTTAAAAATTCCCCTATACCGATACCCAAATGGCGATACCATAATTATATACATTTGGGCCAAGGCATGATATATATACAAAAAAGAATAAAGTTGAATATCAATTATATAGAAATTATCCAAAACATCGATACTAACCCGGATCGGATCAAGGCCGGGCTACTGCCTCGAACTGTGCCGCAACACCTCTCCCACGACCCCGTGCTCAAACTCCTCGGGTCCACCACCCCCCTCAGAAACTCGACTGGGACCCACCCCATGCTCCTCGGGTGCATGACCTGCAAAATCATCTAAAAAAGGGGGGCACCGTGGGAAAGAGCTCACTAGCTCAAAGTAGAAGGTGGACCACACACAATCCACACAACACATCACATCATATGCACTACATGGCATGCAAGTCATTTTAAATCACGACACCTAATCAACATTACTAAGTCTTTGGTTTTAGTGCTACTACAACCACAAGGCGGCCGATACTCCGGTCGAGCCATAACCCCCCCCGATACGCCCATAGGGCTGTTGGAGAAGTCCCACGTGAGTACTCGGAAAAATAAAGACAATGCCGCCCCCCGGCCTCAAAAATGTAAATAAATTTAAATGGCGGTCGACTCAAAAATTTAAAAGCGACGATTGGCCCTCTTGAAATACCATGGGGGTTTCCGGCTGTCCTAAAGACTACGGGGGTAATGCCTAACCGCCAAGTCCGACAACCGACCCGCTTCCCCAAATGGCAACCCAACACCTCAACCCCCTTTTGGGGAAAGGGGGCGAGCGGATGGTGAGAATCCTAATACCGCATGCTCCTATATGCAGACGATCATAGTGCCTCCGTCCCATACCACGGGCCACCAATGCATTCGCTTTTCCCAAACCGACCACGGCATCTAGTCTATCAATGCATTATGCAACATGATGTCCACTTTCAATATATAACATCTCATTTAATTTGCAATGGAAAGTAAACATAGCATATATGCACATCAATGAGTGGAATGACTAATCTATATAGCATATTCATGATGACATGACTAATTAGATATAGTTATATGAATGCCAAACAAATGCCTTGAAACAAGGCCAAACGTCCTCTCCACTTACTTGTAGCGTATAATGAAGTCTCGTTTGCGGGCGAGATCCGAGCGAATCGGGTATGATTTGGTGAACCTAACATAATTGAGCGGGTTAGTACTTCACCAATTTAGAATCAAAATTAATGAAATCCGACGTCAAAATCGTGTTTAGAGCGTCGAAAGAAGGTCCCACGTCGATTTGGGCTCAATCGGACCTAAGAATCACATTCTGCCCACTGGTGGGTCACCGGTGGGTTGACCACCCACCGTCCAACCACGGTTTGGGACCGCGGTAGGGACCTCCTGTGGACCCTTGTCCTACCTGCCCGGTTTGGCCAGGGACCCCTGGTCCTCTCGGTGGGTGTCTCGTGGTAGGGACCCACCGTTCACCCGCGGTTTTGGTAAAACCCCGTTTTTCTCATCTTCCTCCATTCCTTGGGGACCCAAATGGGGCTTTTCTCAACCCATTCCTCACACCTTTAGAGTCCTATAGGATGGTTCTAGCTTAGATTTAAGTTAGATTCAAGTGAGGGGAACCATCTTACCTTCTTTGCTCAAGAATGACTTCAAACCCTCCAAATCACTTCCAACTCACAATGCTCCTTCTACCTTGTCAATATCTCTTCAAATCCTTCAAGATCAACACATAAATCATCTATTAAACCTTAGATTCATCATTTCCAAGGGTGTTTATAAGATCTTAAGAAACCATACTCGAATCAAGGGTTTAAAGCGGGGGATGGTTAATGTTCATAAAACCCAGCTTTTCTTACCTCCAATGAGATCTCGAGTTGAAGATTACTCTCCCTGCACGGAGTGGCAAGATCGAGCTTCGCGCGCTGAAATCTTCCCTTTCTTCCTCTTCCCTTTTTTTCCTTTCTTTTCTCTCCTCTGCATTTTCTCCCCCAAAAGCGGGGTAATAAATGGAAAGAAAAGAAGTCATAAAGCTTATATACTATTCCTATTTAATGAATAGTGATGGATGGGTCACTCGGGGGGTGGGTGTACCCACCGGGCATACCATCCGAGAGTCAAAAATGGGATTTTGACCGGGCTCGGGCCCCGGCTCAAACCCCACCAGGCATACATTTTAGCCTACGATATATCTTAAAATTTCGGTATAATAATTTTTATCCGCTTTATAGCCTTATGGTAGGTGCACCATGGTTTGGGCACTCCTCTCTTCGCATCGCTCGGACTTGTCGGGCCAGCCGGTGTTTAAGGTCACCCGTGCCATCATAGCCCATAAGGAACCCGCTCTAACATCCTCTGCTCGGTTCTGCATGGTTAAACCGGTTCAACCGCGAAATCAGACCGGGTTCAAGAAGCGGGATATTACAGGTAAATTCCACCCCCTTTCCACCACTTCCCCATACTCCTCATTATCAATCCATGCCTCAAAGAACTTGAATGGTTTTGGCCCAAAATTCCTTTCTTCCAACACTTTCATACAAAACGGACTATGATCAGACACCCCAGACATGGAAGTTTGCCTCGTAACACGAATTTATTAACCCAAGCATTGTTTACAAGCACCCTATCCAACTTGCAACAGATCCGCTCACTTCCTCCCGATTATTACTCCAAGTATACTTCACCCCTTCCATTTTAAATCCAGAATCCGATCAAAGAGAAACCGATTAAATTCATCAACAGCCCCCGTCAATCCCATCCCCTCCCAAACTTCTCATCCCGTCCCCTAACAACATTAAAATCTCCTAACACAACCCACTCCCTAGTCATACTTCTAGAAATAGATATAATGCCACTCCATAATTCTCTCCTTTCCTCCATAACATTTGAGGCATAGATGGCGTACAAAAGTACTCCACCCTGCTCCTAAAATACTCACTCTCATATGAATCAATGACTACTCTTCTTCAATTCTTCCACTCTAAACATGCTAGACTCCCATCCTACCCATATTCGAGTAGTGCCACCCCTAGAGCCATTATGTAATGAGCTCCAACCATGCTTCAAACCAGAAAAAATAAAAAAACATTCTCCTCCCGACCTTGGTTTCTACCAAAATTCCCATCGCTGCCTTAGTTTCAACCAATAAATTTTTCACCATCCTTTGTTTTTCAGGGGCATTAAGACCCCCAACATTCCAACATAATGTATTCATAAAACCCTATTTCTTAGACCACCTCCGCTTTCGCTTATTCCCCTTCCATCATTGCTATTCCCTACTTGCAACGCTACTAATCTTTTCCACTGATGAGGTAACAAGGGGACATGATTAGCTTCGCCAATCCTTCCCCCCCTTCTTTTGAAAGCCCTCATTTTCAACCAGAGAGAAGACAAAACCATACCATCGTAAACATTAGAATCATCCAAAAGAATCCATACCTTTGAATCACAATATCCTCAAGAATCCATCTGCCAAATTTTGTTTCTCAAAATTCTCCTCCGTGCTTCCATCCACCAAAAAGCCTCCTCTACGCCATCTCTCACAACAGAGCCAGCCCATTACTCTCTAATGATGTCGGTACAGTCCCATTTACATAGATGAACTCCTCTCTCCCCATCGGCGTCAAACAGCCAGGCAACTTTTCAACCCGTCTCTCTCCCACAATTCCCATACCAATCATTCTATCAGAGTCCTCCTGAGCACGAACATCCTCACCAATAACCAAACTACTTTCATACACCACGTTCCCATTTAAACCAACACTGAGACCCTCCTCAATCATAGGACAGAAAGACATATCTTCTTGCGCCATTCCTAAATCAACTCCATGCAATTCAGTTGACAATTGATCAACTCCATCCTTTAGATCTCCATCCAACTCATCTCTTGATTTTCCAACCAGACACGTCATCCCTAAATCAGCTGCATGCACTTCGGTTGACAATTGATCAGCCCCAAACCGTTCACCCATATGAGAGTCCACCAAAGTAGAAACCACCGGCCGTGTCCAACACGTCTACCTCCTCATTAACCAACACGAATCCAATTGGATTAGGCTCATCCAAAACAGAAAGTATATTCAAATGCAACTCCACCCTCCTCCACCAAACCTTCACTCACCTTATGTTATGCGTTCCAATATCCGATATCTCACCTATTTCCTTGGGAATATTCTCCTCAAGCTCCTCCAAAACATCAAAAGTATTATGGCAACAAACCCTTCCCCTTCTTATTCAAACTAGAATTCAATTTTGAATTTAAGTTCACATTCAAATCATCCTAGCCTCCGTAACCTTAGGCATCTTCTCCTCCGAACAACGTTGCCCGAATCGAAGCAATCATCACACCTTCTATCATAGTAGCTTTAGTAATATGACTCCTTCTCTCCACCTTTCTTCCTCCATTCAGTCCTCTTGGAAAATCCACCATCAACCATCTTTCCTTGCAAAAGCAGCCGAATGCCCAAAGACCTTACAAAAGGACAACTAGGTGGCACCCACTCTGCATGAAATTTGCTGGTTAAACACCATCCTCTCCATTAATAATAGATACATGATCCGCAACTCCCGCCCACTAACACCTCCACACACAATCTTGCAAAGACAATCTTGCCTTGGACATTGTTCTAGCATCATGAACAGAGCAGCCCCACAACACGCAATGGAACTCAATGCCTCCTTGGACCAATAATGAAATGGGAGATTAGGTAATCGAATCCAAAGAGGCAACGAAGAGAATTCAATCTTCTCCAAACACATAACCGGATTCCACTGCGATGAATAAAGGTCTCCCTTGAACAAACCAAGGACCCCCTCCAAAACCTTAATCATATCTTCTTCAAGGCTAAACGAAAATGAAAAACCACTCTCCATAGATTGAAATCAACATTACCCACAATTCTCCAAAGTTTCAATAAAATTTGCTTTGTGAAAAGAAAAGAAGGCCTCTTACCAATAACAAAACCCACGGCGTAGTTCTCCATTTCTCTACCTCCTTCTCCACCATGGCGTAGGGATGAGTGCCACATTCTTCCCTCCAAAATCACGGTTTGACAAACTTCAAATGCATACCATCCGCTCCACCTGGCCCCATCTTTGACAGATGATCAGCCCATGAACTCCCTTTACCATTGAGAATCTTGAACATTCTCCATTAAGACTTCAATCCTTTAACACCATCGACTTTCCTTAATCTCTACCAATACTTCATCTTGGACATCTTGAAACCACCCCAAGTCCTCCTTCATCGGTACGAGCCGCCAATCTCTCCCGTTCGGCCACTAACTAATGGAGAAACCACAATTGATGACTCCACCACTGCAGTAGCATCCAAATCGACACCACCCAAAACGATCTCCAACACTCCACCATCCATCCCCAACTTCCTCACCATAAGGGAAATACACCAAACTGCGTCCCTTATAAGATCATCCTACGTTGCTTCTACATATTGATGGTTTATTAATTATTTTCAGCATAGTTTTAATGAAATCCAGTTTTTGAGTCTAATAATTGTATAGACCATAAATAATTTATGCAAATGGAATTAGAAATCGTTTAATTTTGATTTATTGAATTGACTTCTGAAATCTGTTTACACTGTTGACTATTTTGGCCTTGTTTATTCAAGCCAACAGTTAGATCTAGTTCTAATATGAACTGATATTGACTCTTATAAATGGTACTTTTATAAGGTCATCTAGTCCTACTCTCTTATATTAGTGGAAGAATAAATTATTATCCTATTAAGGGTGATAGATGTATCATACATGTTTTATTATGTATACTACACTTATCGTTTCATAAATTTTAAGTCAATCTGGGGTATTTTGATATTTCTTCGATGTTATATTTATCATCCGTGACATCAAGTTTCATCACGAGACACATAATTATGAGTTTTGACACCCATTTATGATTCAAAATATCACAAGTGCATTGTTTAAGTAATATTTCTTCGAATTTATATGTTATATTTGTACTTATGATAAAGTTCAATTTTATTGAAAATTCATCGAGATAAAACAGATATATTATATTTGAATAATTTAAATGAACCCACTGAAGTTTTAGTGGCTTATGGTATAAAGTCTATGAAATTGTTTATACTTACTATGGATCTAAGCTCACATTACTTTCATTTGTAAGGACTATTATTATTTTGGTCTATAAATTATTTGATTCATGTGCTCTATTAGTTGATGAACTTTTTTTTTATTTAAAGAAATTATAGGTCTTTATTGTGATTGACTTTAAAGTTTATGAGCTAATATTTGTGTTGAATATTAAAGTCATTTGGATTGAAAGTTCATATTTATATACAACTTTGTATATCTAATGAATTAAGGATAAAGTAACATATTTCATGTGTTTTTTTGTTATCATGAATAAATGTTATGAACTTTCATATTTAGCATGTTGTCATTATAGAAAATGTCATATTTAGATTTTTTATTTATTTATGGTAATGGCTGAAAGTACAAAACTGTCATACTAAGAATGTACTCACTTTGATAACTGTTAAATTATGATGTTACTATATTGACTATTAGGGTTTATAATGGGTTACTTTTGTGGGCTTATGTTGAATATTTTATTAATTAAATACTGAAATAGTTTATCTTGTTGTTTGCATCCAAAATCTAAACTCACGGGCATTTGATAGCAATCCAAGTCTATAGGTTTTCATAATTTCAGTGATTATGTTTCCACTTAATGGGTTAGTTACTGAGATTGTGAAATTACTATTGACTATTCAGGATGGGTTGCAGTCAAGGAGACCATATGATGAATGATGTGCTCTTGCCACCACAGGTGAGTCTTCATTTGATCGATTTTGCTTGATGGTGTGAGGGTGACGTTTTGGGCTTTATAGCTTTGAAGGTTCTTGTCTTGCCACCACAGGTGATGAAGTTTTCAGAGTGGTGTTGTTTTGAGCATCTCGCCTTGCATGTGAAAGATTCTACTACGTGTTGGGCGATCTTGCCACCTCAGGTGTGACCCCGATGACATCGGATCTTTCCCCAATTTCTGTTTTCCTACAGTTATTGAAAACAATACTGGGATAAATATGATTAATAGCCCAATTAGTCAGATTTAATTATATTATTGGGAAGTTTAATATGCCTTCTGTTCTTGCATATTGTATATTTTGGTAAATATGTATGATTATATTTGTCAGCTTTGACTTTTCAACTATTTTCTGTTAAAAAGTTTGAATGGTTCCAATTTTAAGGAATGAAACTAATCCTTTAATATTTCTCTGGCTATTATGATAATAAATTTTAGTCTTAATTGATGAGCCTCCTAAGCCAGTGGTTGTTAATTATGTTCAAGCTAAGGTTCTTTATGAAAATGGGAGGAATCGAATAGGTCTATCTAAAGATCAATGGGAGTAAGCTCATGAATCATAAATTTTTGTAGAACTACATTATTACAGATTGTTGACTTTATATTAAACCATTGAAGATGTTCTATGACAACTCCGTTGTGGTTCGTTTCTCTCATAACCGTAAAAGTACTTCTGACTTTAAACACATTGACATTAAGTAATTTTTTGTCAGAGAGAAAGTTCAAAAGGCACAAATTACAATGGAATAGATTGTTACAGAAAATATGATTGCAGATCCTCTTACTGAGGGCTTGACTCCAAAAGTCTTTCAAGCGCATGTCACTAATATGGGACTTGTTAGTTCTTTTGATGTATTTTATTAGTGGGAGCTTTGCTCATATATCCAGTTGCATCTGAGTTCAGCATTATTAATTTATGAAACATCATTATTGTTCTCGAGAATATACATGTATTTTATTATGGGCATTTGTTTATGTGTATACACTTATTTATTTGCCTCTTACAGAAATTTGAGGCTATATGTGGTGTATTTACCTCATTCGGTATCTGAGGGTTTAGTCAATACACACACATTCAGTCGCTAGCAAAGCCTCGTTTGATTGAGGTCTAGTGCCAGTGTTTTGGGACATCCGGACCCAGTCCCAATGAGCTTCTTTGATTGAAGCTTGAGCGTTTGGGAGACGCTTGTAGTTAATGAGACATTCGGTATCTATCTCATAGGGCTCATTTGGTTTTCGAGCTAAGACCAATTTGAAAATAGACATGATGATCACTATTGCACGTTATTTTCATACCACACTTTCATACTGTTTAGCCCAAGTCGGTGAGGTTATGAGCACTTTGACGTGTTTGGTCCCATGTCACTTTAGATGTGATGATCAATATGGTTGGGTGTTTGTAATTCTCATTCGGACCAAGGCATTTCATTTAAGGTGCACTCCATTCGACACTGTTTTGTTTGTGGCCACATTCGGTTTATCTAAATCGGAGAGTCGTTTTAAATAAATTTTAAAATCTAAAACTTGTGACATATGCTGCCCAAGTGAGAGATTGTAAGATTTCCTATTAGGTGGGCTAGCATAGTCAAAGATTTGTCTTCAAACCGGTTTAGTGGTGTTGACTACAGATGGAGTAAGCAGAAAGAATCCAATATTATTAGTAAGTGATCTCTATAGAGATATTGGATTATATTAGCACACCTTAATGGTATGAAATATTTATTACTATGTGTGGACCTAAGGTATTGTTTCCTTAATGGGGAGAAAACCCTAATTTTATTGCAGGGTTGATCCTACCTTCACCCCTATATATAGTTATCACTGACCCATTAAGTGAGGCTAACGACCAAAAGCAAAAGGGAAAGAGGGTAGACCAGACCAACATTGATCGTGTAGTACGAGGAGCATACAAGAAGACATTGAGGAGTTCTTATTCTTCAGCTATGGATTCAGGTATGCCTAAAACATGTTTTTGTAGTGTTTGTCGTGCATGTTTATCGATCTTCATGAATCGTTCCGTATTTATTTTCTTTCACATAGCACTATCTCCTCTCTTTCTTTTTAGCTCAGGCCAACAATGAAGTGGTTATTTTTTATGGCCTGCCTAGCGTACAAGGCGATGGTTAAAAACCTATTTCTAAACAGCTGTAAGTTGGACAACTATGTTATTACTTCATTACTGTAATTTGTTTTCTCTTTCGCAATAAAAAAAAAAAAATTCAAATTCCTTCATCAATATCAATACATTATTTTACATGCATCATACATACACAATATCATATATGCATACAATTCATTCAATAATTTAGTTACTTATATCTTAGCATCGTCATTAGGGTTCCTACAATTTTGGAGATATTACATAAACCCGCAATCACTTGACTGCAATAGAACAACTTTACTCTCAGGGACCTGTCCTATAGAGTTGGAATCTGTCTCACATGTACGTCTAGGTGAAAGTACATGCAGGGGGTCCAAATTCTTCCCTCTCAATGCCATCTTGCACAGTTCGTTGTCCTTTGGTATTATATTTGTCTACAATGTGAACCCCATCCGGTTGTACAAGAGCCATGCAGTCCTTACAACTATCTCTTGCTGCATAATAAAGCGTCGCATGAGTAGCCTTCCCGATACGAAATCACAATAGTAGAGAGCATTAGCGGTAAAACAGAATCACGAAGTCCCATGTGAATTCTCGATTGTAATTAAGTGCCTTCTCTCGAAATCATCGTCCATTGATCGACACTGCAAATATAATTGCTTTCCGCACCCAACAAGTTTTTCAATCTTACATGCTTTTATGAGCACTCAGATGCAGCCAGAAACTGAAGATGATGAGTACTACATCATCACAGCAAGAATGATCAAAACAGGAATGATACTAGTAAAGCCACCCATTGTTTTCTTGTTCTTGCACTGCTGTTCTTACTGTGTTGTTTATGAGATTTAATTCTTCTCCCCCACTTAAATAGAGTAGTTTTGATCCATCTGGTAGGACTAGAAGTTTGAGCTTATGTTTATGTTTTTCTCTACCATCTATTTTAGAGTTAGAGATCGAATGCATGGTGTGATTATTTTCTTGGGTCAAAGAAGATTTCGGTTTTTATCATGGTTTGGATGCTATAACCGTTTATTATATTTGGATGTTAGAATAATGCATTATCATTGATTCCATTGCTTGTACAATTCATCCCTTATATAGAGTTTACAGAAACTATAGTATAGTAGAACTCCATGATCACATATGAGTAATGGAATAGGACTCTATTATCTCATGTGAGTAATGGAATAGGACTCTATTATCACGTGAGTAATAGGCTGAAACTCTATTATTACAAGTGGGAGTTATGCTCAACTCTTATCCCATGAGATAGACTTGGACCGCAAGTCAATCTCTAGAGTTAGTGTCCAATGGAATTCCTACGTTGTAAGAGAGGTTGTTGAGATCAAGTATAACTCTTAACTGCTTTGATATTGGATATTTAGGATTAGACATGTGATGGATGTTTTGATCCTAGCACGTCCATTGATGGTGCGATATCTCGTTCTATTAATTTAATTCCTCATTCCATTTTATTGTGGTGAGTAAAGGTTTTACAAGAACTAAGTCCTTGGAGAAAGCGAAAAGTAAGCATCATTGGCACCATATTGATCAAAAAACCTTTCATACTAAAAGATCCAATGTTAAATTTGCAAAGGAAAGATAAGTGATACTGGAAGAAACTTTTGAAATAATTATCAAACATAATTGTTTAATTTACTATATGATTTTCATAAGTCATGATGAACGGAATCATTCACCGTGGAGCTTGAGATGCATGTAGAGGATCATTTTCCATCCACTACATCAATGTATGCTTCCCTCAAGCCTCAGTGTGGGTTCAAGGAAATGTGATAAAAAGATTATTTGCCCATATCAATTTCCTCTTCAAAAATCATCTCCTATTGATTATTAAAAAAAAAAACTGGAAATAACTTGTAATATTCCAGTTTCTCTATAATCTATAAATAATATTTGATTTAGTTAGAACAATTCTCTTATTCTCCATCCTTCTAGTTGTATTTTTCTACAAACATGTTGTTATTATTGTTGTTTCTATAATTTTGTTATAGCTGATGTTGAATAAAGAAAAAAAAATTGAATCTTAGGAGAGAGATAGACACATAAATCAATTATTGTGTCATTATGATTTTTGACTTTCAAAGTGTCAAATAATTTATAATCTTACTTTTATACCCTTTTAATACAACATAATTTTTTCCCAATGAGAGTATAAATATTTATTATGATTTTACATGTCCACTCAAAAAAATGTGCATGAAAATAAAAAAAAAAAAAAATTATGAATTTCAAATTATTTTTGGTAACTTTTTTGCATTTGTAAATTAAAGGATTTTTAGGAATAAGACAAAGGGACGTTAAAAGGTATTAAATTCTAAGTACACTAATTGAGGACTTATCCTTATTTATCTTTATGTCTCCTTCGGAACCACAAAACACTCAATCATAGAACGACATCCGCACTGCGACTATTGTATCCAGTCAATGGTTATGTCGGCATCAACCTCTCATTTGTTCATCTTGCCCAGAAAGACTCAGAACTTGCTCCGAGCTACTTTGCTCGAGAAGGACGGTCTCCTAACCTAGCTTTTGTTATAGAATAGCTTTTGAAAGCAATGGAATCAATAAAGTACTACAAATAGGAGGTTTAAGATCAGTGTCGGTGGAATAGCAATCGGGCAATGAGGCAAGGGCATTAAGCCTAGATAAGATATCATAATGAAAACCAGATAGCATGTAGATTCTGTCGTTGAGCTACATTCCTTATCAAAAGCTTTCCACAAATTGAGATTTGGCCGTAGAAGGATCGAATTGTATCCGAGGAACAGGGGGATACAAAAAAGTAATAAGAGAGGCGCACAGACCAATCAATCGTATCGGTCGTATTCTTGAATTTGGAATGAAAAGAGGAGTAATGCTTCCTAGCACGGGACACGGAATAGGACCACTTAGATCAGATCACGCGGTGATATTCTATCTTTCCAAGAGTGCTACCCTGTACATAGTCTATGTTTGGGGAGACAAGTGCGGCAGAGAGGTCCCCACTTCGATTCCCGCCCCGTTAGCATCTCCGATCCGAGATAAGGGATTACTCCGTTAGGTCTTTTCGGTCCGGAGCCGGCCGGTAATGGACCTACTTACCTTGCTTGTGGACCAGCTGCAGAGCTAACCCTTGTTCTATTGGTTTGGTGGTTGCTACCAAGACGATTTCTTTATGCCCATCAAAGAACCTCGAGATGCTAATCCACGAAAAACGATACGAGAAATTCGAAAGAACTCATATACGGAACGAGGGCGACCAGTGAAAATACATCGGTTTCTTACTCGTGCAAAGGAACTATTTATTCCTTTTTCTACTTCTTCTTCCAAGCGCAGGATAACCCCAAGGGGTTGTGGGTTTTTTTCTACTAATTGGGGCCCTCCCTTCACCACCCCCATGGAGATGGTCTACAGGGTTCATAACTACTCCTCTTACTACAGGACGCTTGCTAGCCAACACTTAGATCCGGCTCTACCCACAATTTTTTGTTTACCCCAACATTACCCACTTGCCCAAATGTTGTTAAGCAATTTTTGGATATCAAAGGGACCTCCCCAGAAGGTAATTTTAATGTGGCCGATTTACCTTCTTTTGCAATCAGTTTCGCCACAGCACCTGCTGCTCTAGCTAATTGTCCACCCTTTCTAAGTGTGATTTCTATGTTATGTATGGCCGTGCCTAAGGGCATATCGATTTATAGAGGTGTCATTACACTCATTGGCACTTTCCAGGTATCAAATAATTTTTAATCTTATTTTTTTCCCTTTCTTGATATGACATAAAATTTGTCCAATGAAGATAATAGCGTCCTTTCAAATATATACTAAAAAACAAAGTTATTAAAAAAAAAAAGGGACAATGACACATTTTTATAAATACATAAATATATTTTATTTTTAATTTTTTTTTTAAATTATATATTTATAGTAAATAACTTTTGAGAATAAGACGAGTATCAGATTTTCTCTGAATTCCATCGACATGGCCCTCCAACATTGGTGACTATCAGCATATCTCCCAAGTGGGATCTAGGTAGCTCACTTTAATTATTACTTCTATAATCCTACCTACTTTTAACCCTATGAGCATCATCCATGATCACATCCAGTAAGTTAATTTTTTTTTTTAACCGCTAGGATTGCTGTGAAAATCATAGGCATACAATAATTATCCTTCACTAAAATATTTACACCTAACAGCAAAATTAATGATGAAATGTCTAAAAGGACCCAAAACAACCCTCATGGCCATCCTTTTTCATTTCCTTTTAAAAACCATTGTGCCAACTTTTTATCACTCACCAACACACCTGCTCTCCAAATCCCTTGGCCCAAAACATGTTGCAAGCCTTGCATGATGCTTTTGACCTTGGATGTCAACACATGCCCTATAATGCCATTACTCACTAGAACACCTAGGAATGTAGAATTAAATTAATAGAACAAGATAAGTGCACCTATGGGTAGATGTGCTAGGATCAAACCTCTGTTGGCAACCAAAGAAATGGAACCTAAAAGAGTATTTTTTTTTTTTTAATACAAAATGTGGGAGGGATATTTGTGAACCCAAAGGGAAGATGAAAGATTCCATTTCCTTGTCCAGACAAGGTTGCACTAACACGAGTTGTAGCCAAATTTTTTCCAATCAAAATATCCATCACACATCTAATGCTAAATATCCAAGTATAGTAAATGGTTGTAGCAGCCAAACCATGATAAAAACCATAATCTTATTATTTACCAAAAAAAACCGCAATCTTCTTTGATGACTAAGAAATTAACCACACCATGCATTCTCTACCTCTAAAATGGATGGTAGAGAAAACATAAGCTCAGATTTTGGATCCTAGCAGAAATGGATCAAAACTACTCTATTCAAGTGGGGAGAAGAATTAAACCTCATAAACAACACAACAAGAACAACACAGAAGAACAAGAACACAATGGGTGCTTACTAGTGTCATTCTGTTTTGATCATTCTAGGCTGTGATGATGGAGTACTCATCATCTTGAGTTTCGGGTGCTTCACGACTACTCATAAGCATGTAAGAGTGAAGAACATGTTGGCTCGAGAAAGAGATTGCATTTGCAGTGTCAATCAAAGAACGATGATTTTGAAGAGAAGGCACTTTATTACAACCAGGAATTCACATGGGACTTCGTGATACTATTTTCTTGACACTCTCTCGATTGTGATTTTTGGTATAATAGGAATGGTGTATTTGTAGCTACTAATGTGAGCGTTTATTTTGCAGCAAGAGATACTTGTAGGGACTGCATGGCTATTGTAAAATTTGATGGGGTTCACGTTGTAGACAAATTAAAACCCAGTGACAACAAAGTGGTTGCACATTGGCCTAAATACGAGGGCAGAATTTGGATCCCCTGCACATACTTTCACCTAGACGACATATAAAGATTAAAATCCAGGAGCAGATCCGAGTAGATCCGAGCAGATCCGAGCAGATTTGAACACGGCGTCCGAAGGAGGCTTTCCATTGTGCAATCTTTACAGCGACAGATCTCAGGAGTTGCTATGAGAGTCTCATGTTAGGCAGGTGAAGATTGAATCCTCTGGAAGAGAGGTTTTCGGAGATCGTCTGGGCTTGTGATGGGTGAAGGAGATCGAGCGACCTACCGGCGAGGAAAGAAACGATGGTCGGCTTCGGACGAGGCAAACAACGATTGATCACGGACTTTTTGCCTGCGTGTCCCTCCACTCGATGTGGTGCCTGATGCTGGGTGGAGCAAGGGAGGAGAGGAGGTGAGAGAAATAATGAAGATGGACACTGTGGATCGGAAAGCCCGCAAATCTTATGCTACGATGACAAAGAAGACTCTCCCTGACGTGGAGGATCTCCCAAATCCGATTCGTGTTGGATCTCTGACGAGGGTAGTGATTCCACAGGGCGTATGAAGAAGCGGAGACTTTTCCTTTTGATAGGCAAAGTAAACTTCAGGTTTGTATCTATGGATGATATAAGGCGCGAGGTGGTTGCGAGTTGGAGGCTAAAGGGGAATGTGAACCTTTCTCCCCTAGGGAAGGGTTTTATTCTATTTCGTTTTGAGAAGGAGGAGATATGGCCTCAATATGGAGGAGAGGACCGATCAAAGTAGGGGACAAATTATTAGCTTTCGAGATGCGCCGAATTTAATATTAATGATAATTACTCTCACACTAAGCTCGTTTGGATCCGATTCCTGAGCTTCCCATGGAGTATTGGCATGAGAGAATCCTATTGACCATGGCAAAGGTAGCGGAAGGCTGTGCATACGGACAATAAAACATTAAAAGCAACGATGGGTAATTATGCAAGAGTCCTAGTTGAGATGGAGCTCAATGGCGTTAGAGTTGAGGAGATGCAAGTGGAGCGAAGACAACCGGAAAGGAGCGATATTACGGTTCAATCAGCGAATCGCTCAAGACAATATGGTTCGATGCTTCCGTGCAAAAACGGGACATCATGCGAACCAATGCAGAGGTAAAACGGTGGGGAAAACTGCTGTTGAGCAGCCTTCTCATAAGGTTGGCGGCGGCCAGGAAGCTGGCAGGGACGACAATCCTTCCCAAAAGGAAAGGAATATGCGGTCTCCTATCAGAATGGTAGATGCAGCAAATGGGAATACTTCCCAAATCTGTAATGAGCCAAACGTGGAGGGTTACCTTAAGTGCCAAGATTTAGTGGTGGACTTAAATGGTGAAGAATATTTCCCAATTGAGAATATTCCTCACAATGATAAGGCTGGGGTGGATCTGATGGGTGTTGGGCAGAGAGTGGATAATATTTTGGACGTGGATGGTCTTGGGTCGACCCGGTCTTCTAACCCGTCTGAGAATGAATTGCAGGCCTCAGGTGAGGAGAGCGATCACAGGGAGGGTGATATTCAGGTCAGGGAATCTCAGACACAGAGGGAGTACTCTCAAATGGTGCGTGCTTTACGACCACGGCGCAAAATTAATTACAAACCAGGTGGTAGGGGTGGCAGAGGGGGAAAGAGTGGCAGGGGCCAAGTTTGGGAGGGGGCTGAGAATAATTTGACTGAGCTTTCTCAATCGTGCCTGGTGGAAGGCCGAGTAGTTATTCATCATAAGGAAGTGGAAGAAATAGATATGATCATGCAGCGTGTTGAAGGGTCGGATAGACTTGGTAAGCCGTTTACGAGCAGAGCGAATGATGAGGCTGCTCACTACTCGCCTCCATGTAACGATCATGAAGGTTTTCTTCGGAACATCGGAGGAATTAAGAAGGCGGCGAGGAATGCCTTACGACATTTTATTAAGGATAGAGCTCGGACATTATATGTATAGCATGAGCCGATGATTGAGGTAAGTGCTTTTCCACATTTATTTTTAATAAATTGGGATTCAATAGTTCTTTCATTTACAATTGTAGAGTTGGGAAACCCTCTAATTTGTGGATTTTATGGAAGAGAATTTGAACACCCCACTGTTGTCTCGAAATCTGAGCAAGCACATTTGATTATTATTAAGTGGGAATCGAAATGGTTTGATTTCTTTCATTCATGCCAGACTTTAGAGTAGGAAGAAGGGATCGTGGTTGAAGCTAGTGGCTGATCTCCCCGACCTCTTCTCCTTGGGCTATAATTGGGGATTTTAATGCGACTTTGTTCTCCCATGAAAAAAGGGGGCAGGAATTTTAGTATGGGTTCATTCTTGAGTTTGGTGCTCGGTGGATGCTTGTGGATGGCCCAAGTGCCATCATCGGGGAAATTCACGGTCTAACAATAGACGCGTGGTAATGTTTGCTGTTCGGACAGATGTTTTTGTAATGAAGAATGGATTGACTTTTTCCGGATTGTGAGGGTCCTCCTAGAATTGCCGGATCATTCTCCATTATTGTTCACCTCAATTTTATCTCAACGGCCGTTAATTGCCCTTTAGGTTCCATAAGTTCGGATGGAACATGGAGATTTTGAGGTGTAGTTGCCACATCATGGGAAGAGTGGGTCTCGGGAATCCGATATTGGTTCTCATCTTGAAACTCAAAAGGCTGAAGGGTGTGCTCCGAATTGGGGAGAGAGGCTTTCCGAATTTCAATAAAGCCCTTGAGGAAGCCAAGGATAAGCTAGCGGTGCAACAGACTATTGAAATAAATGGCATGGATGATCATTTGTTTGGGTTAGAAGCGGATGAAGACCTCTCTAATAAAAGCAATGGAAAACCATGAAAACTTTGGGGAAAAGCCAAAGTTAGATGGATGAACAAGGGATCGCAATTCTAGGTTTTTTCATTTTTACATTAAAATGAGAAGACTCAGAAACTCTATAAGAAGCCTCAAAACTCCTGATGGGACTTTGGTGGAAGGTAACGACCAGATAGGGAATTATACAGTTCAGTCATATGAGCAATTTTACAAAGCTGTGCCTTTAGTGGAGCATGAGGAGCTTCTCGAATCTATACCTATGGTTCTTCATCAAGGTGATCACTATGTGCTTGATGTCTTACCAGGGAATGAAAAAATCAAAAGAGCTGTTTGGGACCTGGACCCAGATAGCTCTCCTGGTCCGGATGGATTTTCTGGAGCTTTCTTTAGAAGATGCTGGAATATTGTCGAGTTAGAGGTGTGCAATGCAGTTAAGTATTTCTTTAGTACTAGTCAATTGCCCAATGGTGTGAACAACAATTTTTGGTACTTATTCCTAAGGAGGAGGAGCATCTTCTATCGATAAATTCCGCCCTTGTGTATGGGAATTTTATTGTAAAATTCTTTCCAAAATAATGGCAATGAGGCTTGCTAATTTGCTCCCTAGGCTGATATCCAGAGGGGGCATTTCAAAAAGGAAAGTTAATCCATGACAACATCAGTGTGGCCTCAGAACTGGCTAATATGATGTTTGCTTCTATGAGAGGGGGAGGTCTGGGATTAAAAATTGACATCAAGAAAGCATATGATACTCTTTCGTGGTCATTTATGTTTTGGTCTTTGCGCTTTGGATTCACAGAGAGTGGATAACATGGCTGAACCAAATTTTGATATCCTCTAAGATATCGATTTTGATTAATGGAGGTCCACAGGATATTTTGGTGTGGAGAGAGGCTGAGGCAAGGGACCCAATATCTCCCATGCTTTTTATTATTGGAGGAAGTGCTATCGCAGGTTTAAAGCATCGATCGAGATTAATCAATCGAAGCCAATTCATGGGCCTCATGTGTCAAAACTCCCGCCATATTCTATTTGCAGATGACATTTTCATCTTCTCCAATGCTTCTATGAGGTATGTGAGGACTCTTAAAGAATTTCTTCTAAAGTACCAAGAGTTTTCTGGGCAAGGCATCAGCTTAGAAAAAAGTAAACTTTTTTTGGGAAAAATATCACCTTCCAGGAAGCATCGAATATCTGAAACTTTAGGCATTCCCATGTGTACCTTCCCTACAAGGTATCTAGGTGTGGAAATCTTCAAGGAAGGATTAAAAAGATACTTTTTGCCGATTATGGACAAGGTTAAGGGAGCTGCGGGTTGGAAAGGAAATTGTTGTCAATGGGGTAGGGTGGAATTGGTTAAATCGGTGCTTTGGGATGCCGACTCATAGTTTCTCTGTTTATTGGTGGCTGCATCTCTTGTGGCGATGATGGAGAAATGGATGCGAAATTTTATTTGGACAGTGATGTAGATACGGTTAAGGCTATCACAGTGAAGTGGGACTCTAGTGTAAGCCCAAGGATGAGGGAGGGCTGGGCCTTAGGAGATCGAGATTCCAATAAAGCAATCTGTGCAAATTGATTTGGAGGATCAAAACGGAGAAGACAAGCAGCGTTAACCTTCCTCGAGCTCGATTCCTAAAGAAGGATGGAAGATCCTTCAAAATTGCAACACCTCCACTATTTTTGCGTGTCTCAGAAAATGTGGTCCTTTGTGGATGACAAGGAGCCTGGATCATAGGGACAGTCGACTTGCAAATTTTTGGAAGGATAAATGGTGGGGTCCAAAATCCATTATGGAACTTCTTTACTGGATAGTGACCATACTCTATCTACGTCGCAAAGGTGGGGAGTTTATCATAAATGGAGAATGGCGTCTACCGAGGTAGTATCTCCTATGCTTAATGAAATTTTGGAATGATTAAAAGATTGACATTCCGAGTTTGCGATGGAGGATTTGGAGGTGTGGTCGCTAGTTCCTTCAGGGTATTTCTCCTCAAGGTCGGCTTGGGAGGCTGTTAGAGTGAAATCCTTGAAGGTGAACTGGTCTTCTTTGATTTGGCAGAAGAATCTTCCTCCAAGATACTCCATTTTTGGATGGAGAGTGGTGCATGGTAGAATCCCAACGGACGACCTGGTTTGCCAAAAAGGTGTTTATCTCCCATCCAGATGCAACCTGTGTGGAAAGGCTGAAGAAAGTATGGTTCATATTTTTTTACACTGTTCATTCTCCATATCAATATGGAAGAGTTTTTTAGATTTTTTTGGAGTGGCGTGGGTAAATCATCCAAGCATTCAATCATTGTTCCAGTGGTGGAAGAGGAAATCTCAAGTGATTCAGCTAAAGAAGCCATGGAAGTTGGGCTTGATCATCACTATCAACCATATTTGGTGGGAAAGAAATAAAGAAGCAGGAAAAAAAGAAGGCAAGGGTATATCTTTCAAAGTATAAGGCAAGAGGTTCAACTTTTGTGACGGATCAAGTGAAGAAGTTCGTTCGATTTCAGACTTGATGACCTGCAGGAAGATAGGTTTAAGTATTAGAAACAACTTCCCTTCACCCTTGAGGTTCATGTGTAAGCCTTCCAGGGCGTGGATGAAGATCAATGTGGATGGAAGTTCGCTTGGTAACCCAGGTAATGCAGGTGCTGGTGGTGTCTTACGGGATGATAAAGGCAAGGTAATCGACTCTTTTAGCATTTTTCTGGGAGTCAAACAAATATATGAAGCTGAATTTGAGGCAGTCTTGGAGGGTATTCTGCTAGCTAGACACTATCATGCTAGGGGTGTTTGGATTGAGTCAGACTCAGCGTCCGTGGTCTCGAGTTCGAGAAGGAGATTCCATGGTTTGCCCGTGAAATGGAGATCTGTTATTTCCTTTGGAGTTGGTGCAATGGAAGATCACTCACTTTTTGAAGCTAATGTAGTCGCCGATTTTTTGGCTAGGAAAGCATCTAAATCTTGTAATTCAGAATTCTGGTGGAGTTCGAGACATGTAGTTGATGAGTTAGCTCGATGCGGAGCACGTTTCGATTCAGCTAAGCTTTGCTTGTTCCCTCTCGATGGCCATGCGAAGGTGGAGGTTGCAAGTGGGTTTAGTGGGATCGGCCTGCCTTTTGTATTTCTCTTGTTTGCTTTTTCTCTTTTAATTAAATGACCTTTTAGCAAAAAAAAAAAAAAAAA
>JAJSZK010000962.1:0-19558 GCA_022985045.1 Macadamia tetraphylla
TTCTTGGACTCTTGCATCCTTGACTAGCAATGAGCATCCCCTAGAAGAGGCTAGGAAACTAGATTTGGAGCTATTGGTGGAAGGTGTCACCTTGTCACTATCGGCATTGGTGGTACAACCTAGTCTAGTGGACAAAATCACTTTTTCATAGTACTAATGGAGTTGTAAAATTGATAGTGACTACAAGGAGGGAAATCAAAAGGACCCAAAATTCTTCCTAAATAAAATTCTTAAGTTCAAGGGAATGTTGTGCATGCCTAGTGATGGTAACTTGAGAATCTTGTTTTGAAGGAGGTACACAGCCCCCCATATTTATTCCCCCAAAACACTAAGATGTACAAGGACTTGAAGGGTTCTACGGGTGGAAGGGAATGAAGAATGATGTGCCATAAAGGTCCCTCATATGCCGCAAGTGGCTGAAGGCAAATGCCCCGGTTTTTATAGTCACTACCTATTCAGTGGAAGTGGGAGAATATCACCATGGACCGTTCTTGGCTTACCTCACACCAAGGGTATGAATGCCATTTTGTAGTTGTGGCCCCTTAAGAAAAGGCAACTCACTTCATCCCAATTAAGGTCACTTTCTCCATGGACAAGTTGGCCAAGCTATACATTGACAACATCATTTGGCTGCATGGTGTACCTATTAGCATCATTTTGATCGAGACCCCCATTCACTTCAAGTTCTAAACATGGGGGAAAAGGGCTATGGTCCCCTTGAATTTTGCACGGTTTTCCCCATTGGTGGATAGTCGAGAGGATTGTCCGGACCTTGGGGGGCCTACTTGAGCTTGTGCCTTGGATATGATTCGTTGGGATGAGCACTTTTCCCCTTATTGAGTTCTACAATACAGTTACAGGCCACCATTGGTATGTCTCCATTGAGGCACAATATGGTGGGAAAATGCCAAACTTCTTTGTATTGGGATGAAGTTGGTGTCGACATATTCTAGGCCCAGTTTGATATAGGCCACTAGTGAGATGGTGAAAGTGATTGGGGAAAGGATCAAAGCTTAGCCCAAAAAAAAGAGTTAGGAGGAAGCATTTGGGTTTGGGGTTGGAGAAAAAAGGTATTTTTGATCCCCCTAGTAAAGGGGGTGATCGGTTCGGCAAAAAGGGAAAAAGGAGTCCTAGATTTATGGGACCGTATAATGTCTTGGAAAGGTTGGGCCCGGTATTATGGATAGCTTTACCACGAGTTGGAGGGTACATATGATGTCTTTATGTACCCCTTTTGGGGAATACTTTCCCGACCCACTTATGTCTTAACATATACCACATGGTTAGCGAGGATATTGTGTCACCCCCATTCACATAAAACCCGGGACGGTGATCGGGTTCGCTCGTAAACCAAAACCATCGGGATCATCGTCGATAAGCAAAACCCTTAAGCCACATGCACATAGAAATATAATAATATCATTTGGAAGTCTTGTCATGTATAAATACCTATAAATCCCCATGTACTCTAGATACCCAAATCTTTATACATAGTATAATTACATATGGGCCTATAGGCATGATATTTACATAAGAAATAACAATTTAACTATCAAGAGCAAAAAAGGGAGTATACCAAAAGAATCAAAAGGCTAAATAAAAATTTGCTACTATTGCCCAAATAGTTCTCAGGGGCATCTATCCCCTTTCAAATCCATCTAGGACCCACTAATTCCTCACTAAAGGTTTGTTGGTGGGACGACATAGGTTTCTTCTATGGTGTAATTTTGCAAAATAATCTAAAAGGTTTTACACGGGGGTGACTCACTACCCAAAGAAATGGAAAGAAAACCCACACAAGCAATTGCAATTCAAATGGTACTATATATATGAGATTCTTTTTAAACCTATTTCACCTAAACAATCATTACTAGGTCATAATTTTACGTTACTCACAAGCTGCAATTACACCTCTTGTAAAAGGCGTGTTCTATATCTGCGATCGCCCATAGGGTTATCGGAGAAGGACAACTGTGAGCTTTTGGGAAAAAGAAAATCGGGGGAACCACATTAAAATAAAAGTAGTACAATTGGCCCTCGAATGTATCACCAAAGTTTCCAACGCCCTAATGATCGGTCGGTGTATTCTAACACCATGGGGTTTGCAACCAATGTTTCCCCCAGTGAAAACCCCCGAAAACCCCCAATTTGGGGAAGGGTCATACAGAAATGTAAACCCTAACCACATGCTTCTATAGAGATATTGACTACATAGTACTTTCACGTCCCATACCACGTTGTACCAATGCATTCTTTTCCCAACCAACTTCGACATCTATTCTAGGAATCACATACATGATCAAAAAATCTAATCATCATTCATCAATGAATAAATCCATGCTTAAGATTCATAGCAAGTAACAATTAATTAAATCCCAAGATACAACATGTTTAGTTCTAAATGCATCCAACAACATCAAGCATATGCATGAGAATGGCAATCGAAATGTCAAGTTAGTATATGAATGAATAAGATGCTGAAAACACTCCCAAAATAAAATAAAAATACTCTCCCCTTACTTATTCTTGTAGGAGAATACCTTTGAGAATTTAAAATCCCGGGGTGAAGGCGAATGTCTGAAACCTAACAGATAAGAGTTTAGACTACATCCATTTCAGTATTTTAAAATGATGAAAGATATGGTCACAACCCTTTAATAACGTGAAGAAGGTTGTCGATGAGTTTAAGTTCCATCGGAGTTTATTTGGGCTACGGTGGGTTCTCTGGAGCGCCTGGGGGTGCCCCAGACACTCGCGGTCATATTGGTACCCCTCGATCCTACCGATGGTAGGCCCAGAATCTACCGTGGGTCATATTGGTGGGTCTAGTACTTGTTGATCCTCCGGCCCCATGGGGCCGGGGCTAACCTAGAACATGGGTGCTACGGTGGGTCTTAGTACTTGGGGCTGTCCGTCAAAAGGCCTAGAAGAGCAGTTGGGTTATATTGGTGGGTCGGGTACCCACAGGGCTTACTAACCTATTGGTCGGGTGCCGGGTAAGGTGGGGGGCCTGCTTTGGGGGGTCGAAACCCACCTGGTTGGGTTTGCTATTCTTCCTCCCCTTTTTCATTCCTCCTCTTAAAAACCTAAGGGGTTGTTCTAACTTTTTTACCCACATTTTAGTCTTCATCTACTTGAGCATTCCATGGATCTAAGTTAACATCATGATATTGGGGAATGAAATCATACCTTGGCTCAAGAAACCCCAAAAATTATGATCCTCTTTCAACTAAAATGTCACCTCGTACCTCCAAATCTTTGTTTCCCTTCCTCAAACCTTCAAAAAAAAACACGGGTTCCATTATCTCTTTGATTTGACCACACAAAAGTTTCATCACATTCCAAAGGGGTTTTTGGCATTACTTACCTCAAAAAGTGGATCCCAAAGGGCCGGATACTAGAACGAAAAGGTAAGATGTGGCTCGAAACCAAGGGAACCTTCTTCCCTCTTCCTTCTTTTCTTCTTCCTCTTTTCTCCCTCTTCCTCCTTTCACCAAACTTGTTGAAATCATAAATGGGAGAGAGGAGATATAAATTCTATTTATACCTTGGTTAATAAATATCTTATAAGGCTTTTAGGGTTTCCTTTTGGACCAAAACACATTAAATCATGATTGGTGAAATTTTGCATTATCGGACACATGTTACTTCATTACAATGAGGAAGCTAAAAACGTGCTCACCAAGTTGGGCTTCTTTGGGGGCCCCCATTCCCCTTAAAATTTGGGGACCTTTTGGGTCTCGATACCGGTACCACCCCCCTTAGCTAAAACAAGGCCCAACTTTTGTACTTTGGAGGAAATGGAATCTTAGCAGCATCTCACTCTTGCCACGTGTTGTGGATTAAGTTCTTGTCATTCAATACGATAACATACCTTTCCTATTAGTATATGGCTTTATAGTCGTAAAGGCACGGCTTAGGCGGAGTCACATGGTGTATTGGGGCAATCTTGTCAAAAACCCCCCATTTACGTCACCCTTTGGGGCATGCCCCTAAGGCACCCATCAACCCTTTTGGTTCAATCGTAGACCAAACTAAACCAAGCGGTTAATAAAGGGGTTTAGAGGCGGGGGTCTACATCTACCCTCCCTCTTTAAAAATTTTGTCCTTGAAATTAAAGTAACCTTGTAGTCCAAAAAATGAGGATATTTAGCTTTGGATTTCATCTTCTTTCCCCAGGATGCTTCCTCAAGTGAATGGTTGGCCCATCCACCTTTACAAAACAAAGGGAAAGGTTGTGAAGGGTCTTTATCTTCTAATCTAGGTTTATGGGGTTTTTCTTCATAAGTCAAACAGCCTCTAAGTACTCGGTTCCACAGCAAATGTGATGGATCATGGACATATTTCAAAATTAAAACATGGAACATGTTGTGAACATTGATAAATGAAGGTGAAAGGGCCACATATATACTCGAGCCAAACCATTTCAAGATCTCAAACGGGCCAATATATCTTGGACTCAACTTACCCCTTTTGTGGAACTTGTGAGACCCTTTTAGGGAGATTTTGAGAATTCCTTCTCCCCTCTTGGGGTTCTATGTCTTTTTTGTAGTTGTCCACATAACTCTTTTTTGGATTGGGCCACCTTAATCTTCTCATTGATGACATCAACCTTATCACCGTCATCTGTTTATTTTGGCCTAAGCATTCACGTTCTCCCACATCATCCCAATATAGGGGAGTTCTACACCTTTCCCCACAATGCCTTATATGGAGCCATTCCCAAATTTTGGCTGTAGCTTTTTTATAAGAAAATTCCATAAGAGGTATGTTTTCTTCCCAAATGCCACTCATTTCCATTGCATAGGTTACGAGCATATCTTTGATATTTGTATGGTCGTTCAGTTGTCCATCGATCCGCGTGGATGGAAGGCAGTTCTTAGGTTCACCTGTGTTCCCATGGCATTCTAGAGGCTCTTCCAGAATTTAGATGTGAACCTTGGATCTCTGTCCGACACAATACTCATCGACATTCCATACAAGAGAACTACATTTTCCATGTAAAGTTGTGCTAGCTTGTCCATGGAGTACGTAGTCTTGATTGGAATGAAATGCACAGTTTTAGTAAGCCTGTCAACTATCATCTAGATTGCATCCATTCTCTTGGGTGTACGGGGTGGTCTGGTGATAAAATCTATGGTAATCATGTCCCACTTCCACTCTGGTACTGGGAGTGGCTGAAGAGTGCCATATGGTCGATGCCGCTCTACCTTGACCTTCTGACATGTGAGACACTGTGTCACATATAGGGCTACTGTAATCTTCATCCCTGGCTACCAATAACTTTACTTAAGATCTTTGTACATCTTGGTGATTCTAGGGTAAAGCATGTACTCGGTATATGCTTCCTTCACTATCTTGTCCTATATCCCCATGTCATTGGGTACACACACACCCCAAAACAATAGTGCTCCATCATTGGCTATAGTGAAATTGGGATCATCCACCCTTTGCTCTTGGATTTTGACTCGATTTCCTATAACTCAGGATCCAAGGCACATTTCATAATCACCTCATGCACGATAGATGGCTGCTTGTGGGGTCTCGAGAGATAAGGTTAGGCTGCTTGATACTATCTGCTTTCTTTATCAAGTTCTAAGGTCTCTCCTTCATTTAAAAGATTTCATCCATCAACATGGCCTTTGCTTAAGTTGTGGACTAGTGGCCAAATAAGCAAGTGACACGGTTTGGGCTTTCCAACAATGCATCAACCACCACTACCTGGATGGTACTGGATGTCACAGTCATAATCTTTTATAAGTTCCAACCATCTTCTTTGTCTCATGTTTAGATCCCTCTGGGTGAAGAAGTACTTGAGACTTTTGTGATCATTGAATATCTTGCACTTCTCCCTATGCAAGTAATTGCTTGAATCTTCAAGGCAAAGATAACTGCTGACAGCTCTAAATCATGAGTGGGGTAATTCTTCTTATACTCCTTCAATTGTCTAGATGCATACGCCACTACCTTGCCATGTTGTCTAAGAACACAACCTAGCCCAATTCTGGAAGCATCATTGTAGACTGTCATACCACTTATGCCTTTTGAAATTGTTAACATGGGGCTGACACCAATTAGATTTTCAACTATTGGAAATTGTCTTGCACTCCTTAGACCATTCAAACTTCATGCCCTTTCTAGTCAAACTGGTCATTAAAGTGGTGATTCAAGAAAAATTCTCGATGAACCGTCGATAAAGTTTGTTAATCCTAAGAAACTCCTAATCTGTAGCATTCTTAGGTGCTTCCAACTCTACTACTACTTTTACTTTTAGTCAACTTTGATTCCATTCTAGATAGTATGGGCCCCAAGAATCCAGTTTGCTTCAACCAAAATTCACACTTGCTGAATTTTGCTTACAATATTGTTCTCTCAACTTTGGAGTACCATCCTCAAGTGTAATGCATGCTCCTCTTCAATTTTGAGTATATCAAAATGTCATCAATAAAAGCGATTACTCACTTGTGAGGACATCATAAAATACTTGGTTCATTAGATCCATAAAATCTATAGATGCATTGGTCAGCCAAAAGATAGCACTAGAATTCATAATGACCATACCAAGTACTAAAGGTTGTCTTAGGTATATCGCTACCTTTTATCTTGAGCTAATAGTAGCTCAATCTGAGATCAATCTTTGAGAACAATTTGGCACCTTACAGTTGATCAAAGAGAACATCTATGCATGGTAGCGAATCTGATTCTTGATGGTCAATTTGTTCAATTCGATGTCGATGCACTTATACAAACTCCATCCTTCTTCTTGACAAATAAAAGCGAGGCACCCCAAGTAAAAACACTTGGGCATATAAATCCTTCTCTAAAAATCCTACAATGAGTCGATGCTCCTTTAATTTGGGTGGTGCCATTACGTATGGAGCTTTGACCTTTGAAATGCTCGAGAAACTAAATCAATAGTAAACTCTAATTGCTTGAGTTAGATCATGGGAAGACATCGAAAAACTCTAACTACATTCACATCTTCTAATGGTGTGACCTTTGCTTCCACATCTTGTCTTTGAAGCTAGGTAGCCTGACATTCATCTTCCAATAATTTTATGGCTGTAAAGCGAGAGATGAGAACCTCTGGGTCATTTTTTTTATTTACTTGATACACTAGCTCTTCACCTTCATCTCTCACCACTTTAATTTGTTTCTCGGCGCACATCATGTTTTCGGTGAGTGGATAACTAATCCATACCCAATATGACATCAAAATTCTACATGTTAAATTTGATAAGTGGGCATCAACTTCTTTCCACCTATTTCAACGGGACATAGTCCATACACTTCATTCAATTGTGCTACCTTGCGTAGGTGTGCTAACAATCAACTTACTCTCTATAGCCAGGGTATCATGTCAATCTTTCAAGCAAATCTTTTAGATATAAAGAATGTGATGCTCCAGAATCAAATAACACATGAGCTGGTATACTCGAGATAGATATGATACTTGCTACAACATCAAGGCTTGCTTTAACCTCT
Source organism: Macadamia tetraphylla (assembly GCA_022985045.1). Taxonomy (NCBI): domain Eukaryota; kingdom Viridiplantae; phylum Streptophyta; class Magnoliopsida; order Proteales; family Proteaceae; genus Macadamia; species Macadamia tetraphylla. The sequence continues at coordinate 7,486 of JAJSZK010000962.1, forward strand.
TCAACTGACAATGCGTACATTCTCCCTTGAGGCTGGCCATCTTGAGTCAATGCGGGCTTATAAATAGGAAGTGACTCTATACAACAACCAGCTTCACGGGCAATCCTTTACAAAATGCCCAAGTGATTGGAAAACATAGCACCTATTTTGGGAGGCTTGCAGTAGTACTGGTGCTCTATGTATTTGACCTGGTGTGGTGGGAGGAAGAGGTGGCTGCGAGGCTGTAGGCACCGTGCTAGTGTTTGGACGAAAAGAGGTAGTATCCAGGTGTGGTGGAAGACTCTCCCTTTTGCTTGTCTTCCATAGTCTTGGCCTTTTGTACAATTTGGGCATAGTCAGTCAAATCCATAGCCCCCAATATTGTACCAATAGACACCTTCACCCCTTTCAATAACTTCTTTACCTTCTCCTCTGTTGTTTTCATATGTGGAGGAGCGAAATAGAATAAGTCCTCAAATTGCTGCTGGTACCCAAGGACAGACTTACTTCCACGAGTCAAGGTGAGAACTCTCTGACTTACTTCCAGTCAGTGAAAAAGAACTCTACTTCCTTCTCTCTCTCAGAAGGGTGGGGTAATAATTTGTCAGAACAATTCCTTGAATGTTCCTATATGGTTCGGATGGGTTGTAAAATAGGCTTGGAAGCCTTCCACCATGAATCGACTTCATTTTTTAATTGTAACCCAGAGATGAGTTTACGGGATTACATTACATTCTACCACCTCAAATATCTTTTCTATCTCTTGGATCCACTCGGCTCTAAAGGATCCTCCCCACCTTGGTGAAGATAGGTGGCAAGTGCCTCTTAAAAGATTCCACCACCTTTGCGGTAGTGGTTCTTTGGTGGGTGATATGGGGTTAAGCAGTATCTTGTCTGGTGGCATCATGTATGGAGGGTTCCATAAGGTGAAAACCAAGGAGTAGCCAGAGGTGTACTGGTTGGTCTGGTGGTGGCAGGGAGGTGCACTACCTTATGTATCTGGTGGTGCTCAAGGAGATGCACCCAGTTGAACTCGGCTTTGGCACCACAAGAGGATCCTATGGGAAGGATACCCCAAGGGGTGTTGATAAAGGCTTATTCTTCTGCTGTAATTGCTCTGAAATGCATGTTATTTGTTGAATAAGAGCGCAACATCATTGGGAGTGATAATGGGTGGAGGATCTAGGATTTCATGCATAGGTGAGTCCTCAACTATTTCTTCTCATCTAGGACTCACCGGGGTGAGGTCCTTGAGAATTGGGTGGTTGTCCAGATGGGGCGGGGACCGATGTGGCTCCTCGTGCACTACTACTAGATCTAGTGCGTACCATGATGCTTTATACCTAAATTACATCAAGTTAAGTATGAATTAAGTTTATTTCATGTAAGCACAATCAAACACACGTTAGGTTTTTGATCATGTAATCATAGTGCATTCATTATCATAGAAGCATCTATAGTATCATCTCTTACATAAAGGCATAATCCCACACAAGTATGCACGTAATTTATCGATCAATAGCTTATAATTCATGCAAATCTGGGCTCTACAAGGTTTGAGAAGAAATCCCCAAAATTTGGGGCATTTGGCCCAAAACCCACCAATGGGTTATCTTTGGAGGTGGGTTGGACCGTCGGTGGAGACACCGATCGCCTGTGGGACACTATTATGAGGTAGAAAGCCCTTATTTTCAAACACTCTCCTTTCTCTCTTTCCTCTCTTCTCCAAATCTCCCAAGGCAGCAAGAAGGTCTAGGAGCTCTTCACAAGCATTACTCACGCCTATATTTGGATTCAAAGCTCTCAACACCATCTTCAACCTCAAGTAAGTGGTTTCTCTTTCTTCTCTCTCTTGAACTATGAGATATCAGAGTATTCTTGTTCATTATGCTCTAAAATTTGTTTTCCTTTTGATTTCTTCCAAGTAGAATGAATGTAGTATGTGGGTATGTCATCTATTTCATGAATCTCATCTTTAATCATCACACATGTCATTCCTATGGATTGTTTAACCCTATTTTCCCAAAAAATTTGCTGTTTTAGGGTTTTTTTTTTTTCAATTTTCTCTCTTCTTTCTTGCACAATGTATGATTCAATGAGTATATCAACTCACATTTGATTGCATAATAGTATATCAACTCACATTCACTTAACTCACCTTGGCATGAATTTTCACCATTTCTAGGTCAGGGTTCTTGATAAATTTGTGGGTTTTCCCTTATTTTGTCCTCAATAATGTTAAGACATGTATACTTGCATGAAATTGAATATTCCTTTACATATTATTGCTGAATTTTCAGCAATGCTTTGGATATCCTTGGTTTATGCTCTTCTCTTTATGGAATTTTCCTTTTTTCTTCCATTGGAAATCTGTAAATGCCTTGGATTGATGCTAACTTTGGCATTTGCATGAATCTATGAATTAGGTAAATGTTTCCATTTCTTGTCTTTTATTTGTATAATGCATCAAGGTGTCATGCCTCTATGACGTTCACTTATCAATACATGATTTTTGTCAATTTACATTCATAGATGATCACATTATGACTATGGCATTGCACCATAGGGGTTTTCTCCTTTTATTTGTTATTCAATATACATTGCTCATATCATGTACTTAATATGAGTGTCATTCCCATTAATTTTCCTCCTAATGACCTTACTGCCTTGATTCTCTTTCATCCCTTGTTTTATACAACTCCTCATGCAATCTTGTCAGTTTCTCATGTTTTTTCCATAAATTTTGCAGAATGTCTTCTACAAGGTAAGGGAGTTGCCTCTTCTTCGAAATGTACTGATGAAAGAAAGGTATAGCCACCGGTTCATCCACTCCTTGCCCGTGCTAGGAGTGTTTACGAGGACACGGAGGATTATGATGAGGGTCTATTAGGAGCCTTGAGGCTGCCCTCTCTTAGGCTACCTTCTCTAAGGAGGTCAGTCCTCATGGAGAAAAATTGTGATTTCGGACTTGGCAGGTTTAGATGCTAGAAGTTCTGACAGCCTTTGTAAGCCATGCTCTTAGTTGACTCGCTCTATTAAGAACCTTGTCGGGATGTTCTATTGTAACTGGTGGTGTCATACGATGATTAGGCATACACCCTTACTAGTAGGGTAAAGAGACATTAGACTCCCCATTGAGCTATTAGCGAGGATTCTAAACAACTCTATGGAGGGCATTTGGTACTATTGCCCTCGGGGAACCTTGGGCCCCATATGAGCCATACATTCCAAAGTCACATCTATGAGACTATTTGGCCATGCCATCCGCCCAGAATCTGAGACAACCTTCCTTCTAGAGGTTTGGGTTTTTAGCCATCTAGTATAGTTCAATCTGTTTCCTCGGGCCAGGCAACAGAATCAGGTAAACTTTATGGGGGCTTACATGGCCTACTGCATTTACATGGCTTTGGAGAATGCCTCATGCATATGCCTCCCCTATGTAATGATGAAGACCATGGGTACCACATTGCGCCCATCGTGAAAACTATCCTATGCTCGATCCCTCACCAAGATATTCAGTATTTCTAGGTGGACCTTAAGGGTAAGGTGGGAAAGTCTCCATTAGATAGATTCTCCTAGGGTATTTTGCATAAGATGGAATTGTTTGATTTGATGGAGCCGCAGGTGGGAATGTAGCCCGGAGGAGGAAGATGAGGACTACATCCCCAAGGAGGAAGAGGATGAGATGATAGAGGTTGAGGTCCCCATTAATGTGGCTCTAGCATCTCTAGGCTGGGGCCTTTTGACTTCTAGGACATGTTGGACGGTTGAAGGCACTTGAAGGTCGAAGAAGCTCTTGAAGAATCGGGAGGAGTGTCTTTGAGAAGGCTATTAAGGAGACCTTGTGGCATGTGTCCATGGAGGTAGAGGACATAAATGATGATATGGACCTGACCTCCGGGAAGATATGATGGTCTGAGGTACCTTTAGGAGGTGGATTTGGTGAACCGCCAATTTGACTACTATGATAGCCGCCTCAACATCAACTCCAAATCTTAGGTGGAAGAGGTTATTAATCTAGATGATGATTGAGCGAGTTTATAGCTCATTTGGGATGACTTTTTATGTATTCGGAAAACTATATTCTTTCCTTTTGCTCGATTCTTCTTCTTTTCTTTATGGTTATTATGAGCACATTTATGTGTGAAATCTAGGAAAATAAAAAAAAATTTTAAAATTTAGAATGGAGCTACCTTTTTTTTCTTTTTTAGGTTTTTATTTTCAAGGCCTTAAGGATTTTCGGAACCCATATCTTCAATTTTACGGAAAAAGGCCTATTTCTTTCCATGGTTGGAAAGGAGAAAGAGCAAGATGGATGTTCAATTAAAAGTAAAATTCGTTTGGTCACCCTACAAATGATTATTCTTTTGTCGGAAAAAAAAATAATGGATCAAACGAACCCAGATCCGGCCAGGGCCCTTTGCAATTGTCCCCGGGACAAGGAATACTCAAATGCCAACAAGGATCGATGGACCACATCCTTAAGTGATTAAAGATTTGTTTTTGGTAACAACAACTACCTAAGGGAGTTGGTGAGCTATATGTACAAAAATTTTCTTGCTCACCAAGAGGTCTCAAGTTGAATCTTATGGTTGTTTTTTTTGAAGATTTTGTTGAAGATTTCGCCCTTTTTACCCCTTAAAGCACTAAGGGCATGGAAAAAAAAAGGGGAAAAAGGAAAAAAAAGGGGAACCAAAAAGAAAAAAAAAAAGGAAAAAAAAAAAGGGAGGGGAAAAAAGAAGTAAATTTTTAAAAAAAAAAAGAAAAAAAAAAAAAATTTTAAGGGAAAATTTTTCCCTTTAAAAAAAAAAAATTTTTGGAAAAAAGGGGAAAAAAAAACAAAAAAATTTGGAAATTTTTTTTCTTTTAGGAAAAATTAAAAATTTGGGGTTTCCCAAAAAAAACCTCCCCCATTCCCCATAAATACAATTCATTAAAAGGAGGGAGACAATTCATTTTTTTCTAGTTTTTTTAGTTGCTTTTCTCTTTTTTTTTCTCCTCTTTGGGTTTTTGTTCTTCTCTATTTTTTCTTTAATCACTTTTGTAATAGTTTTTTTTTTCAATTAATGCAAGCACTCTTTTATTTTTTTTCACCTTTTTTTGTTTATGATTTATGCAATTGAGTTTAATTTTTTTTAAATTATAGTTCTAGGCTTAGGGTGACAAGATCACAATGGAGCAATTTTTTTTTAAGTTCAAGCATTGATTCAAGTAAGTAGGTTTCCCTTTTTGAGTCTTCTCTCCCCCTCATTCCCTCTTGACTACCCTTTTTTCTTAATTTAGGATTTTTATTTTCATCTTACATTATTGCTATCCCTTTCCCCAAGGTTCATGGCTAGTGTATTTTTGGTTTGGCCCCCCTAGCCATAGAACCATCAATTTATTGTTTTTTTTTAATTGTCTCCCTTTCCTAAAGCCCAAATAGAAACCCTTGTAAAGTCTCTCTGGTCAAGTAGGGGAAATTTATATTATGATGCATCCCCCGGGCTAAGTAAAAAACCCTTGTGAGTCCTCTCTGCTTTATCCCCCTTTTTTTTACTTTTTTTTATTTCACATTTTTTCCCCCTTTTTTATTATTTTTTTTTTTAAATTTGGGGGGTTGTTTATTTTTATTATTTATTTATTTAATTTTAATTGGGCTTCGTCTTTAAATTCTTAGATGACGAATGGTTAGGGCGTTATTTTAGATAATATGTTTAGGGCGGTAATTAAATTAAATCACCATTAATCTTCAATTTTGCATTATTAAAAGAAATAAAAAATAAAGTTTGCTCTCCCTTTTTGACCTGCTACTGCGATCCTGCCTTGCGGGTTTCATTTTAAATCTCAAACAAGTTTTTGGGGGCCCTTCGCAGTTCCATGTTATTTTCACTTTCTTTTGGGAAATCGGGGCTTTGTTTGCTTTGTTTTATATTTTTTTTTTTTATTGAATTCTGAGAAGAACAACTTGCAATAATAGTTGTATCGATGGAGGGCGCCATGCCTCACAATATGATAAAGCGAGTTTAAAACAGTGATGCCCGAGAATTTATTTAAACCGGGGTCCTGGGGAGCTCCCAAAAAAAAAAAAAAAAAAAAAAAAAAAAAAAATTAAAAAAAAAAAAAAAAAAAAAATTTAAAAAACAAAAAAAAAAAAAAAAATTTTGCTATCCATTCTTTTGTCTTGTCTTACTTTAGTTGTGGGTAGTTTTTACATTTTCATGAGTGTTAAGTGGGTCGTAATACTAAGAATCGGTTAGAAAAAAGATCCAACAAGTAGTGACCCCATCGTTTGCTCTCTTTAAAACCCTTCAATATGGGAGACCAACAAAAAAACCCTTCACCCAAATTTTCGAAAGATAGGTTCTACCCCAGAAACAAAACCTTCTGATAGTTCTACCACAAGCCCCGGGGAATAATTTTGAACTCAAATCTCAATACATCATTTTGTTGCCCCACTTCCATGGGTTGACCTCGAGGATGCATACCTTTTTTCTAAGGGAATTTGAAGAGGTATGTGTTCTAATTAAGATCCAAGACTTTCGATGATCTTTTAAACTTAGGTTTATCACTTTTGCATTGAAAGACCAAGCTAAGAAGTGGTTGTATGGATTACCCACAAATTCCATAACCTCATGGGAACAGTTCACGTTGTCTTCCTTGAAGTTTTTTCCCCAAATCACAAGACCAATAAGCTTAGAAGTGATATCCTTAGTTTAGGCAAAAGCCTAGTGAGTCATTTTCAAACTTATGGGAGATTCGGATCTACTCCCAAAAATGCCCCACCATGGCCTAGACCTATGGCATTTATGTCAAATAATTTATGAGGTATTGATTACCCAACTAAACAAATGATAGAGTCTATTCCTTTTAGGTTCCCTCCTTCTGAGATGAAGGAAAGGCATGGGGAAATTTTTTCTTGACTTTAAAAGTGAGTGGGAATCAACCCAAGAGAAAAAAACCATAGGAGGAAAAGGATATTTTGTGGATGGGATAGTGCCGGAAGCCCATTTGGATAGCCTAATCAAGAGGATTGAGGCTATTGTTCCTAGAAAAGCCATCATCATCAATTTGGTTAAGATTTGTGTTTTGGGGCCTCCCTGGACATGTCATGAAAATGCCCCCAAAACCCTGGGGCACTTCTAATGATAGTGTTAATGCCTTATACCGAATAATCCATATAGTAACACCCACAATCCGGGGTGGAGAAATCACCCAAATTTCTCTTGGAATCGAGGGGAACCAAACGGGGCCTTCCAATTTCTATAATCAAGGTCAACTTTGGACCCCAAAGGCCTCCCTTTGCACAACAATCTTTTTTTCAAAATACTTTTCCTAGGTCAAATGTAGGACCTCGGGGAGTTTTTCCCAGGGCCCTCTTCTATCATCTTATCAGCCCCCAGGTTTACCAAATTGGGAGGCAAGTAGAATAAGTGACTTGGAAAAAATATGGCCCTCCTCATGACAAGCCATCAAAATCTTCGAGAGAACTTACCCAAGTTGTCTCAATTATGCGTGAGAGGAGAAGGAACTTTACCCAGTCAACGAGCCTAACCCCAGGCATCATCCCGTTAGTTTACAAAGGGCCAACTAATGCACCCCGAAATAGTACAAGGTCGGACTCAACAAGGGCCCTTTTAACCAATGTAATGTTGTTTATGCCCTTAGGAGGGGAGAGAGTACCTGAGCGTTCCTAAATCTTCCCCATCTATTACTCCTGTTAACTCTTCTTTATTGAGGGCACAAATGTGCCTCTTGTTCCGGGGTTTCGATGAACCTAAAGATTTTTTTGAAACTAAAGATGATTTGGTTGAGGGAAAAAAAATGATTCTTCCCAAGGGCAAATCCCTAATCCTTATTTCATCCCCCCCCATTTCCTTTAAACGCTTTTAAAAAAAAAAGAACCCTTTCCCTGGACAAAATTTTAGAAGTCTTCAAAAGGTGAAGTAAACATCCCTCTTTTGGATGCCATATCCAGATCCCCCTATGCAAAGGGCTTGAAAGATTTGTGTACTCACAAACGTATCACTAGTGTGCCCAAAAAGGGGTTCTTGGGGAGTAACATTAGTTCCATAATTACCAACCCATAGGCCAAGTATAAGGATCCGGGGGCCCCCTATCTTGTGTCATAGGGAACACCTATATTGAGCATGCCTTACTTGACCTTGGCGAAATGTGAATTTTTACCTTACCATGTGTACAAGAAAATAGGATTGGGAGAATTGAAAGCCCTTGGAACTACTCTTGGTTGGGAGATAGGTCATTAAGATTCCTAAAGGGATGGTTGAGGATGTCTTACTAAAGGTGGGGAATTTATTTTCCTTTGATTTCATTGTGTTAGATACTAAGCCCTTCTCAACCAAGGATGAGATCCCAATAATTCTAGGAAGACCATTCTTGGCTACCGAATTTCATTAATCAATTGCGGAATGGTTTCCTAAGATTATCTTTTGGTAACCAAAAAGTTGAGTTTAACATTTTAGGATTGGCAAGCAACCACATATGGAAGAAGAGATCAATATGCTTGAGGATTTTTGGATTTTTCGATGATTTAGTTACCAACTTTGATATTGATTTTGATTGAAAATTTCCCAAAAGTGTATGGATGAGTTGGATGATGATAGTGAAAATTTCTTTTTGAAGTCTTGAGTCTTCACACACTTGTGGAGCCCTTAGGAAAATTTCCCTTCCCAAACCTTCCATAGTTGAGCCCCAAGCTAAATCTTAAGGGTTGCCATCTAATTTGAGGTATGCTTTCCTAGGGCTGACCCGGGCTCTTCCGTAATAATTTCTTCAAATTTGACTTCTAGCCCGGGAAAAGGAGTTACTTTTTAAAAATAATAAAAAGCCCTAGGTTGGACCATGGCTGATATCAAGGGGATAAGCCCTTCCATTGTGCAACATCATATACATCTTATGGAGGATTCCAAACCATCAACGGAACCCCAAAAAAGAGCTAACCGGGGATGATGGAAGCCATTAAGAAAGAATCCTAAAATGCTTGGATCATGGAATAATTTATCCTATTTCGGGACCAATGGGTAACCCGTTCACGTAGTGCCTAAAAAGTCCGGGGTTTGTAGTTCCTAATGCCAATAATGAGTTGATCCCTACCCCTGTCCAAACAGGATGGCGTGTGTGCATTGACTAGGGGAAATTAAATGCGGGAAACTGGGAAAGGGCCACTTCCCCTTGCCATTCATTGACCGGATGTTAAGAGGTTAGTGGACATGAATACTATTGTTTTCTTGATGGATATTCGGCTATAACCAAATCCCAATTGCTTTAGAGGACCAACATAAGACCACTTTTACATGCCCATATGGAACATTTGCTTGATGGGAAAAGCCCTTTGGGGTTTGCAATGCCCCTTTTTTTCCAACGATGCATGATGAGCATTTTTTGACATGGTCGAAAAATTCTTAGAAGTATTTATGGATGACTTTTTAATTCATGGAATTCCTATTAATGTCTTCATCATCTTTCCCCAGTTTTGAAAAGGTGCATATTTAAAATTTGGTTTTGAAATTGGGGGAAATGCCCTTTTTTGGTTAAATCTGGTATTGTTTTAGGCCATGTAATATCCAAGGAGGAATTAAGGTAGATAGAGCCAAAGTGGATTTAATTGATAATTTACCACCTCCTCAATTTAAGGATGTTCGGTCCTTTTTTAGGGCATGGGCTTCTCTGAAGGTTTATTAAGAACTTTAGTCATTTAGCCCGACCTCTCACCTCATTACTTGCCAAAGATCAAACTTTTGAGCTTTCTAAAAAGTGCCTAGAATCCTTCAAACAACAAAAAGGGTTGACCAATGCACCCATTGTTAACCACCTATTTGGGGAACCTTTTTTGGGGTGTGTGATGCTTGATTTTGCCATAGGGGTTTTAGGTCAAAGGATTAATAAGTTACCTTTTTCATTTACTATGCTAGTAGGACCTTAAATGATGCACAACTCAATTATACAACCACTGAAAAAAAATTTTTAGCTTTTTGTTTGCATTAGAAAAGTTTCGGTCTTACTTAGTTGGCTCACATGTGGTGGTGTATCTTGATCATTCGCCCCCGGATACCTAGTTGGAAGAAGGATGCCAAAGCCCCTCTCATTAGGTGGGTTTTACTTTTGCAAGAGTTTGATTTAGAAATTAGGGATAAGAAAGGAGTTGAAAACCTAGTTGAGACCATTTATCCGGCTTCCCAATTCCTTTGGTTGGGTTCTCCAAACCCCGAACTTTCGGATGAACAATTATTTGCAATGTCTAGTGAACCATGGTTTCTTGAAATTTTCAACTTCTTAGTTCGGGTGTGACTCGGATCCTTGGTCCACTCAAGATAAGTATAGGTTTCATTCCCAAGTTAAACACTTTTTGGGATGATCCTTATTTGTTTAAGATATGTCCGGATCAGATTATCCGACGATGTGTTCCTGATCATGAGCAAGGTTCTATTCTCTCTTTTTGTCATGATCATGCATGTGGTGGACACTTTGGACCTAAGAAGGCGCCACAAAAGTTCTCCAATGCGGATTTTATTGGCCCACTCTTTTTAGAGATGCTTTTGATTTTTGCAAGGCACCTGCACCGATCTTTAGCATCAATAAAAGGAACATGATGCCCCTCAACCCTATTTTGGTAGTTGAGATCTTTGATATATGGGGCATCGATTTTATGGGACCATTCCCTAATTCTATTGGGAATTTGTGCATACTTTTGGCCGTTGATTATGTTTCTAAATGGATAGAGGCCATACCTTGTAAAACTAATGACTACAAAGTGGTGATCCAGTTTCTCAAAGAGAACTTTTTTTCCTTTTTGGTGCCCCCGTGCAATAATTAGTGATAGGGGTACTCATTTTTGTTCGGCCTTTTGAGGCCTTAATGAAAAAGTATGGGATCCCCCATAAGTTATCTACCCTTATCACCCCCAAACTAGTGGCCAAGTGGAGGTGTCTAATGGCGGATCAAACAAATCTTGGAGAAAGCGTTAATCCCAACCGTAGGATTGGTCCCTTAGGCTCATTGATGCCTTGTGGGCCCATCGGACTGCATTCAAAGACCTTGGTCGGTCTCCCTACCGTTTGGTGTATGGAAAAGCTTGTCACTTACCGGGTTTAGTTGGAGCATAAGGCCTTTTGGGCCATTAAAACTTAACTTTGATTTATCGATGCGGGGAATTCACCCTGGGGTCCAACTATCTGAGTTGGAGGAACTTAGGAATGAAGCCTATGAAAGTTCTAGAATTTACAAGGAAAAAACCAAAGCTTTCCATGATAAACATTTTGCGTAAATCTTTTACAATTGGTGATAAGGTCTTATTGTACAACTCTCGATTGCATCTTTTTCTGGTAAGCTTAGATCCCATGGGATGGCCCATTTATTGTTCATAAATATCTCCATGGGGTTTTTGGAATTTTGAATCCGAGAACAGGGGGAATTTTTAAAGTTAATGGTCAATTTGAAGCCATTCCTCGAGTTTCCTACTACTAGTAGTGAAGAGGTCATGGATCTCCATGAACCTCTTTACCGATGACTAACTTTTTAAACGGTATGACCCCTTTTGTCTTTGCTTTTAATTTTTTTCCCTGCATTGAGGACATTGCATGACTTAAGTGTGGGGGGGGAAACCAGTTTTGTTTTTTTTTACTTTATTTTGTTTGTTTTTTTTTTTTTATTTTGAGCTTGCTAAGGATGAAGTCCTACTTTGGCTTTTGGCTAATGATCATACCATTGGTTGCTTGATGTATGAAAATAAAAGTTTTGACTAAGGTACCCATTTTGAGCGTATAAAAACCTGTTGAGAAAAAAAACAAGCATATGTCTTGAGATGGGACTTTCTTTTGAAAAAAAAAGACCCTTGTTTTATGGTGATGGACCATATGTAAGTCTTTGGGGTTTCCCTTTTACTTTTGATTTGGAGTTGAGACCTTCTTTTAATTTGGCATGGGTTGACAAATGCACAATTTTAAATGAAATGTGGAATGTGGTATAAAGAAGAATAAGAGTTGATTCCCCTTTGGGAAATAGGCAGGGCATTGCGCCTCGAGGCGTGGTGTCTTGATTGAAATTCCTTGGGAGGAAACTTAAAAGTAACTCTGGGATCACGCCCTTTTTGGACATA
>JAJSZK010000097.1:0-21311 GCA_022985045.1 Macadamia tetraphylla
CGAGGAAAGAGAAGACACAAAACTATAGTAGGAAGGAGAGAGTGAGTCATAAGAAACAGTTTTAGTTATAGGATGTAAAGTACAAGACCTAATGCCTTTTTGAACAACAATAGGTAACTTAAGAGACCGATTAATAGAAGGAGGAGAATTACCGGGGTCCAAAGGGACAAGATCAGGCTCGAGAGGAGACGATTGGCATGGTAGGGTAGATGCTGAATGTGTAGTGGTTTGAGTCTGCTCTCTGTGACTATACACATGTATCTCTGGTCAAGGCGTAGTAGGAGAAGTATGAGTGTCACTCTCCCCATGAAACGGGATACTAGCAGGGATAGCAATTTTAAGAGACAGTGGGACATCTTCCATACTGGAAGGAGACCCCCCTGAAGAGGTGTCATAGTGTAGTATGACGCAAATTCGTGAAAGACAACATCCATAGTCACAAATCAACGCTGAGTAGGAGGATAAAAACATCGATAGCCTTTCTGAGTAGGAGTATACCAAAAAAAATGCATCGAAGACCATGAGGATCAAACTTTGCATGAGGATGATTATCGTGAGCATCTTAAACACTACCGAATACCTTAGGTGGAACAAGAAAAGTAGTAGAACCTTGGAGAAGACCCAGAGGGGAGCAGAAGGCATGGACCCGAGAAGGAATTTGGTTGATAAGAAAGGCAGCAATGAGAATTGCGTCGCTTCAGTACTGGGGAGGAACATGCATCTCAAACATAAGAGAGCGTGCTACTTCATAAAGGTGGCGATTCTTGAGCTCAGCAACCCCATTCTAAGTTGGAGTATCCACACTAGTCTGATGAATCATCCCATTATCGGAAAGGTAAGCTTGAAAGGACCCTCCAAAGTATTCCTGGCCATTGTTGCTTTGAAGGGTCTTAATGCTAGCACTGAACTGAGTTTGAACCATGCGGTGAAACTACTGAAATCAATAGAAGGTTTCGCCCTTAGTTCGCATCATATAAACCCAAATGGTCCAAGAATGACAATCAATAAAAGAGGCATACCATCGATAACCATTGACAGACACATAGCGGGATACCCCAAATATCAGAATGTATCAATGAAAAAGGAGTGGCACTTCTATTCCTAGAAATGTATAAGTGATTCGAGTTTGTCCGCCAAACACATGCCTCACAAAAAACGACTCAAATTACTACATTGCACCACCTCTTCAAGAGCCCTCTTCCACATTGGAAGATGTTCTGCCTTTGAACTTGATACACGGTGTCTGTTATCCCTACTGATGATCCTATTCAGGGGGAGACTGGCACTCCAACTCTAGCTCAGCCTTGTCCAGAGATGTGTGTTTATGGTCGCAGATAGCAAACACAAACTACTGCACCTACTCTACCACACCAATCGTCACCTCTCGAACCTAATCCAATCCCCTCGACCCATGTAATTTCTTCCCATCCTGATAATGTTAACCCTGCTCAATGTAGAATTAGGATTGGCAAGGCCAACCTAATACCAAACTACATGATACCTATTAAAGAATACTCAAAATCATGGCACAAAAGTAGATCAAACAAATATCAAACAAGGACTGATCTCAGCACAAGAAATTAGAGTATCGATTTCAATATTTAGGGTTTTGGAACCAGATTAAATACAGGTAAAGAAAGGGGCTAATAATAACTGAAATAGAACTTGAAACAACTATCTAAGCTTGATTAAGGTCAAAGAAATTAGGGGCACAATAGGCCTGTCTATCAATTTCAGAATCAGATCTAAAATCTAGGTAGATTTCACTACAATTTCACTACAGGACAAGATTTAGGATATTTTGAATAACTCCTAGATATGATGGTCGGATTCAGCTCCAAGTAGGTTCGAGTTTCAGCTTAGTGAAGGTGATGATTTGACCAAAGTTTCAGCCGTAAGAGATAGCTAGATGTGTTTCAGGCAACAGGGGAAACAATTAGGAGACTAAGGGTTTGTTGGGCAGAACTATGGAAGAAGATGGAATCAAATACCTATAGATGATTGCAACAACAATACATCCTTGAATAATTGAAGGGAGAAGAAGATAAGCAAAGGAAGAGAACCTCTCGGGCTTCCCACCGTAGAGAGTCAACTGGATCAAACACTAGTTCCATCACCCTTGATCAAACACAAGACGAATCTTCATGAGGAAGGCAGCAGCAACTACAAATGTTTTCTTCAAATCATTCTACTATGGGAGCCTCCTTGCTTTGTCTTAATAAGTTTCTAAAAACTGAAAATAGAAACAACTAAAAAAGGAAACTAATGACTTGACTCAACTAATAACTTAACCCCTAAGAAATAACAAAGAATAACAACTTAAATTGAACCCAACTAAAAAGAACCCTAAGAAATAACAAAGACTAACAACTTAAATTGAACCCAACTAAAAAGAAAACAATTGTAGAAAGAAACAAACTAGTTAATCCCATATGCAACCTTAATACCCTCAGTTATACAGATAAAAGTGGCCCATTACACTCAAAACCACATGGACCGAAGGCCCAACACATATACAACCCACCCAAGCCTAGCCTTATTCCTAATAAAGCAAGCCTACTTTTGTGAAGAATCTCCGTCACTACTCTTGAGTGCCTATTGCTTTTCGCAAAGGCACTAGGTCCTGCACTTTACATCCCATTGCTAAAATTGTTTCTTATGACTCTCTTTCTCCATCCTACTATAGTTTTGTGTCCCCTTTATCCTCTATTTCTATTCTTCATACCTCGCAGGAAGCAAGTGTAAACTCATAATGACAGGAAACTATGGTTTAGGAGATGCTGGCTCTAAGGAAGAAGAACACATGGGATCTAGTGTGTCTTCCCTCACAAAAGAAGGCAATTGGTTGTAAGTGGGTCTTCACAGTTAAGTAGAAGGTTGATGGTACAGTGGATTATTACAAGGTTGGACTTATAGCCAAGGGCTTCAGTTAGACTTTTGGGATTGACTACCAGGAGACATTTGCTCTAATAGCCAAGATTAACATGATCCGTGTTATCTTATCTTGTGCTGTTAACTTAGGCTAGTACCTAGTAGCTGGTGGATGTGAAGAACACATTCCTTTATGAGGAACTTGAGGAGGAAGTGTATATGGGCATTCCTCCTAGGTTTTTTTTTTTTTTTTGATAAGTAATATGTATGTATTAAGAGAAAAAGACTAACATAGAGGAAGGCAACATCTACAACCTTCTATGGACTGACCATAAGAAAGGAGGAGAGACCCCTAAAGACAAGCAGGACAACCCCTGCAATACAAAGAAAAAGAGACAAAAGGAGATATTACATTCTATAGAAAATCTTGAAAACAACATCGTCCTTCACTAAACTATTCAGCTCACTTTGGAAATCCTTTGGCTGAATAATAGATTCTTACTGAGACGTTGCAATCGATTCCATATAATCACGGCTTATTCACCTCCCACCGCACATGTTTAAATTCCTTTCTGGATAAAGATCTAGAAATATAGAGTCTTACTCTTGAGAACTTTAGTTTCCAAAGACCTTCAATCACACCATTTAACATGTCCACTCCCAATCTTGAATCTGACTGAGTAAAAATCTCCAAGAAATTGTTCTCCCCACAAATGCTTTTCCTCTAAATATGCAACTAATTCCAAGCTCAAGATTTTAGCATTATCTCCCATTCCAAAAAAATTCAAGAGAGGCACCCCATCCTATCCTATCATGGATCATCCCTCCATAAGATGCTCTATCAGAGGTAAGAGAGCCATCACAATGAAGTGCAACCATGTTATTTGGAGGCATAAACCAGGAACATGCCTTTGGAATCACTGATTTCCAAATAATATGTATCCCCCAGTTAGTCATTAAGAATTGATTACGGAGATTACATTCAGCAACAAATTAGGATTTGGAGCATTTAATCTTCACATCTCCAACAATTGCCACAAGAATTTGTGGTCTAGTCCAAACTTTAGATTTGAATAACCTGAAGTTTCTTTCTTGCCAAATATGATGAACTGTGGCACAAAAAGCTAACTTCCCAATAACTCTCAAAGGATTCCCATCATTAAATTCATGTTTAACCCATACTGTAGTGTCAAGGATTCTAGAAGAATTCCTTCCATTATGAGAGCAAAAAGATAAAACTTCACCCCATATAACATAAGTTAAAGGAGACTCAAAAAATAAATGGTTTCTACTTTCCATACCTGCCCAACAGAAAATGCACTGAGGATTAACACTAATCTTCTGCTTAATGAGTTGATCTTTTGTTGGTAAAGCATCCACAAGACAGCGCCATGTCGTAAATGAATGTCTAGGAATGTTGCCATCAAACCAAACCGTTTTTTTCAGCTCTATCTTACCATTTGATGCGGATCTGAGTTACAAGGACTGAAATAGGATCATTTAGGGGCCCAACCAATCACCAAGTAACTCAACCCAAGAATAGAATGGAAGAATTTTAAATATTGTAAACAGTATAAGGTTCCTTGGGAAGAGCTAAACTACTTGGAGAACAACAATGAAATAAAGAGTGAAGTAAGGGTAATTCTGCAAACTAATAAGGAGGAGGGGGTAGTTAATAAAAGAACTTAAAAGTTAGAGGGCTTATCTGTAATAACCAGAAATTATAGGTATAAAAAATAAAACCTGTCTTCTTCTTCCTCACGATAGAACTAGCCAAGGCGGTAGACCAGCTTGAGAGAACTTCACCAAACCTTGTCGGCTGATCATGAAACTTCAGGCGAAGGCTAAGCACCCAGTGCTCTCTTGAATCCAGCAGTAAGGACCACAAAACAACTCACGAAGAGGAGCTATGGCACCTGCAACTCATAAATGGTGCTAGGTTTGGTTCAACTTTGTTGCAGATCTTGTTCCTAACAACTGGAAAGATATTTGGGGCTGTAAGTTCGAGGGTTCATGTCACCTATGATAGAGGTTCTCACGCTCAAAATCTCAGGTTCATCTGAAGAGTATCCAGAGAGATCGATCTCCAATACTAGGGCTGGAGATACCGTCCAGAACAGGGTATTCTCAGGTTTGGGAAGAAATCAACAAAGAAATAGGGAAAATATCAGAGAAAAGAAGAAGATAAGAAGGAAAAAAGAGAAGAGTTTAGAGCGAGAACTTTAGATAAGCAGCCCACGACAGCCATAATTTCATCCACAATATGATTTTAGTTTCATTCAATTCTAATTCTCAGTTGAGTTCAATAAATCTATTTAAAGACTGAAAACAGACATACTTTCCTATTTGAAAATTGAAACAAATATTGCATCTAACTAAAATATAAATAAAATCTCACTCAATTGAAAATATACCATACTAATACTATATCTAAAAAAAAGGAAAGTAAATAAAAGATATTTCTAAATCCATCGCCTAACTACATCACCATTCTTTTTGCGCATGATATCCCAAGTCGATTTAGTTGAGAAAGAACCCGAAGAGTGTCCTTTCCACACTTCTATATCCAGCTCAGAATGGTGGAGTCTAGGAATAGACTAAAGTCCTCCCCTAGCTTCTGCAAGCTCTAAGGTTGTGGCGGGACTCGAATGCCATTCACCATCTCTCAAAATTTCTTCAACTCGGGCCAAATGTGTTGAGCCAACATTATACCTTATCCTGTCACCAAATCTTTTAATGAGAATTCCACTCAGATGCCAATTATCCAACCTTAGCTTAGTGGTGTTACTATTACCAATAATGTGCTACACAAAAGCTTCCATTATACTTTATAATTTTCCTCCAAACACATGAGGCATTACTAATGACCTTAATAGTCCAAATAGTATCCTCTTTGAGATACCTCTTATTGATCCAATCCACCCAAATAATTTTCCTGTGAGAGACTATCCACCAAATTTGTTTCATGATGCCTGCCACATTCCACGTTTGAGCCCTAATCCCCTTTCCTCCTTAGGCTTACATATAGCATCCCAAGAGATATAATGTAGTTTCTTCTCCAAAGAAGGACCAGACCATAAAAAGTTTGAGAAAATGGACTCCACTTTAGCTACGAAATTACCTGGAAGGCAAAAAATTCCTGACCAGTAGATATTACATCCTTGAAGCACCGAGGATATCAACTGTATTCTTCCACCAAGGATATCAACCGTATTCTTCCTGCATATGAAAGCAATCTTGCTTTCCATCCTTTGAGTTTCTTCTGAATCAGATCTAAAATTGGGTTGCAGTCTCTCATTGTAAGCTCCCTGAAATAAGAGGAACACCAAGGTATCGAATTGGTAATTTGGTTTCCCGAAAACCCGTTAATTTCGAAAGTTGCATACTGCTAGTTTGACTGAGGCCCCTTAAAATAATAGAGGACTTATCCCTATTAAGTTGCAACCCAGAGAAGGATGCAAACTCATCTAGAGCCCCCAAACTAGCTGTGACCAAATCATGAATAGCCTTTACAAAGATCATAAGATAATTTGCGAAGATTAGATGGGAAAGTTGACTAGGTTTGCATCAGGGAAGGAGTGTGATTTTCCTATCTACTTCAAGCTTCCTCATAACACTAGAAAAGTCCTCCATTCCCATAGTAAACAGATAGGGTGAGAGGTGATCTCCCTGCCTAATTACCCCTTTCTCCCATAAAATATCTTGTTGGACTTCCATTGATGAGAACAGAAAAAGTGGGAGAAGTAACACAAGCCTTGATCCATCCCAAGAATTTTGGGGGAAAACCCATTCTGAGCATAATTTCATAAAGAAACTTCCTATTGAATGACTCATAGGCCTTAATGAAGATCAATTTTCAGCACAAAGAAGAGGCTAAACTCCTTTTGTTCAATTCCCCGAACAATGTCATGACAAATGAGAATGTTATCAGCAATTAATCTCCCTTAAATGAAAGCTGATTGATTCTCACTGACCATCTCTCCAATAACATTATGCAATCTATTAGAGCTTATATTTGTAATAATCTTGTATATAAGATTGCATAAAGCAATTGGTCTGAAACCAGCAAAATAGGACACCTACCTAGTCTTCAGGATAAGGCTTATAAAAGTAGCATTTATGGAAGAAGGCATAAATGATTTTTGAAAGAACCACTTAACAGCCAAGGTTAAGTCCTCCCTTACTATTTCCCAAGAATGCTTGAAGAAACGAGCCCCAAAACCATCTGGCCCAGGAGCCTTAGAATCTTTCATAGCAAAGACAACCTTCATCATCACCTCATTTGAAACACTTCTTTCCAGCTCAAATTGTTGATCACTTGTGAGAGTACCTCGAAGGGGAATATCATTAGGGTAGAATCCCTCATCCTTCTAACCTGTCCCAAAAAGTTTTGATAAAAATCTATAGCCTCCTTCTTAATCAAGCATGGATTATCCACTACTACCCCATCTCTTCTCTCCGTTTCCAAGATATTATTTGTTGCCTACACTTAATTGCCTTGTGAAAATATTTATTATTGCCATCACCCAACTGCAACCACTTCATTCTTGATTTTTCTTTGAGAAATCTCTTTTCAACCTTTAGGGCTTCCTTCTTCCAAAAAAAAAAAAAAACCTTTAGGGCTTCCCACAGGCTTCTTTTTTGCTTCTTTTTCTTGATTTACCAAAAAAGTGTCGCCATGGTTGGTTATCAGTAAGAATTAATTCAGCCTCCTTCATTGACTTAAACACATCACCAAAGTTCCCCTTATTTCAACCCTTGAGTTCTTTTTTTACATTTCTTAATTTTGCTGCAAACAAAAGCAAGGGATTTAAATCATCCTTGGTTGGAATGTTCCAACCCCTCTTAACCACTTCATCATATTCCTTATGTAAAGTCCAAGTCTCAAAAAATCTAAAAGGTTTTGTTTTTTCCTCCAAGATATTCAGGAGAATTGGACTATGACCCGAAATTCCATAACACAAGAAGCTTGCTTCCAAAAATTTGAAAGAATCAACTCACTCATTGTTACAGAGTGCTCTATCCACCTTGCAGTTAACCCTTATCTGGTCACTTTTACCCTTATTCCATGTATACAATTCACCCTTCCATTTTATGTCAAAGAGATCTGCTTGGAATAAGCAATTATTAAAATCCTCCACAAGGCCATGCTATCAATAAATCTCTTCTTTCTTCCACACTATTCGAAGCATATATTGCAGAACAGAAAACTCCAAAGGAATAACCCCTAATTTTAATTTTCATATGGATTAATTGGGAAGGATGTATCACCTCCTCAACAACAAGATGAGTATCATCCCGACCCACCCAAATTCTTGTGCCTACCTCCCTCTTACAATTATAAATATATTTTCAATCATTTTTTAAAGAAGAAAACACTGAGGCAATGTTTTCCTCAATTTTTGTTTAAAAAAGAATCCCAATTTGATTTTCTTATCTGACAGCATATTCTTAACCCCTATATTTTCATAAGCATTAAGGCCTCTGACATTCCAACATAGACAATTCATTTGGAAACCTTCTTAGAAAAATTTCCATGAGCTTTCAAATCCCCATTGTTGGCCCCCACCTCCTACAGAATTTTCAAGTGTAGTGTCATCTCAATACGTTGAGGTTGAAAAGTCATCCTCTTAGAATGACCACTCCATCTCCTTACGAAAAAATATTGGAAATAGGAAGAGAAGATGAGGATCCGATCATACCTTTCTTGGACGTGGTTCCTCCAATTTGTCTGCATGATAAAGGAGGAATATTGGAAATAGGAGAGATGTAAGTAGGTTCCTTTTGCTCCTTGGTTTTTGAAGAAGGCGAATTCAGCCACTTGTTTGGACAACTTGTCCTCCTTAGTGTCTTCATAATCAGCAACAACAATCAAGGGATTTTGTCTCAAGCCCTTGTCCACTTCAGCAGCTCCAGCAATATCCCAACGATTCTCTTCTTTATTAGAATCCTCAAAAAGAGGGGAGGAATATAAATTCCCCAATTCAGCTCCCTTCAAAATAGGTAAGGATTTTTCAGTTAATTAATAAGATTCTCCCAATAAGGAAGGAGTATTGTCCACCAAGAACAGTGCATCTTTTTCATTAGGAAAGAAAGAAGAATGCGCTCATTTATTTACTCCTAAATTTTCTTCCTCCATCTCACCTTCCTCCAACAAACTCTTCTCATTCAAATCCGTCGAACTAAGATGCCTACCACCCACCAATTGTCCATGAGTATCTATATCCACCTTAGCTTCATTCAAATCTAATAAGATGGTATCCCCCTCACCCACCATCCATAATTATCAACATCCAGCCTTTTTTAAAAAAGAACTACGGCTATCCAAAATTGAAACCCCATCTGATTTGTCTCATGATTTTTCTCCTCCACACCAGTAAGCATTCCTAAGGGCATCATCCACCTCATCATGATCAGTTCCATCCATGTCTTCCTCTAAATCCTCACATTCCACCTCATTGACTACCATTAATTCATTAGATTTTGAAATAGGAATCTCCTCGAACTCTTCTAGGACTGAGAAGGCATTGACATGGATAATTGATTCCTTCAATTTAGGACTAGATTGAGAAGCCAATATTTTCTTTCCCCCACTCCCCACGCTACCAAAGGAAGCTAAATTATCCTTACCAACTTTTCTAACATTTGAATTCAAATTTAAAATTGAAACATCCCTCCTTTCCAAATCTCCTACTTTGGATGCTAGCACATCTCCTCCACCTACAACTGCTAGTGTAGGAATATCACTTAGAGAGGCCCCCATAGAATCTGCCAGCTCAACACCTACACCTCCATCAACTCCACCTCCTTGCGCCACCTCTTTGGGCTGGGAACTTCCTTGATCCATTCCCTTTTCAGCATGCTTGTAATCTTCCTTCCAAACCCACTTCTTGTTGGTAGCCTTGGTTGAATCTCTCTCGCATTGACTGGTATCATGGCAAATTTTTTTTGCAATTAGCACATGAAGTTGGATGCCAATTGTACATACCATTATGAGAGAACACAGCACCTACTTTATTGTGAACATAAATTGATTTTGGAAATTCCTTCCCAGCATGCACCACACAAATTCTAGCATATGAGAGACGATCTAGTTCTAGTACATTTGGCAGTAATTATAGGGATTCCAACAACACTTCCAATGGCACTTAAACCTTCAACCATGGTTTTAAGTATCGGTGCGTATCGTGCCGTATCGGTAGGCATCGGCACGATACATACCGATACGCTACGGGGAATTTTGGGCCCCCTTTTACGTATCGGTGTACCGTACGTATCGTACCGTATCGGTACCGATACGTACGATACTCTACGATACGAATTTTTGAAAACCTGAAAATTCCCGAGAGTATCGGTACGTATCGGTACCGTATCGGTACGTATCGAAGGTATCGGTGTAGTATCGGACCGTATCGTATCGTATCGGTACGATACGGCTACTTAAGTGTTATTTATTTATTTATTTATTTCAATGCATTAGATGGGCTATGAATTTGAAGATTATGACTGATGCTTGACTGCAAATTCTTTCAAATAAAGGTAAAAAAAATAATCCACTCCACGATTCGATTTGAATGTTCTCTCTAGGAAAGGTAACAGCCTCTTCTGATTGGGTTCTCAAACAATAACTCAAGAAAGAAGGAACAGATTGACATATTACGATCCAAGACAGGTGAATCGCCTCAGCTTTCTTCATTGAAGAGAGAGCAATACTATAGCCAAACTCGTGTGGTTCAACCCATCGTGAAGAATCAAAGTGGTCAATGTTTGCATCAAAATTCTAGAGTTCTAATCCTTGCACAAAATCCTCAAATTTCTAACTTCAACAAGGAAGCAATGTACCCCGCTCATGCTATAGATACATGACATTGCTAAATCCCTTTACACAAAAGGGATATTAATTGGCAAAATCAGTGAGTTGAGTTCCATAACTAATATCAAAACCTACCAACAATGAGCAGTTCTAAGACAGACCTCAAATGCAAGTAGTTCAGCTCTCATGGGCTTGGACTCCCCGGCAGGTCCCAAAAAAATGCATAAAGCTTTCAAATAAAAAGTAAAAGAAAAACATATTTTGAAGAGGCAAACCACCATTAGATGATTAGAACATGAGGCCATAACCAATCTAAGGGAGAACTTCACCCAACTCTCTCTCTCTCTCTCTCTCTCTCTCTGTAGTGCTTTGACTAGTTTTCAATAGATTGAAGATAAGGACGAAAATGAATGGGGCCAAAAGGGCCTTAGGAAGGACATTTGTTTGATTGACATGTTTTCAAACACAATATGATGTGATTGTCTTGTCTGAAAATGGGTCTCACTCTGTTATAATTAGTTCCACTATGTTGGATATCATTGTTTTTTTGAATACATACAATTTGATTCCATCCATATGTCTCTCATGTTCTCCCGAGTGATAATGTTCTTTCTTTGCCCCTAAGAATATAATCAAACTCAAGGTGGATCAGAGAAAAGAAACTTGAGTTTGGGAATATTGCTTTGGCAGATTCCAAATACTTGCAAGAAGGTGGAAGGTACATGGTGGAAGCTTTCAAACATCCTTGAATCTACAAGTTATAGCACGGTCCCGTGGCTCACTTATGTGGTTTATGTCGGATGAAGTCCCTGGTGTTACTTCTCCCATGGTTTACATTGGAATGTTGTTCAGTTGGTTTGCTTGGCATGTGGAAGATTATGAGCTTCACCGCTTGAATTTTCTCCATACTGGTTTACCAAAAACTTGGTATGCTGTTCCCGGAGATTATGCCTTTGCTTTTGAGGAAGTTGTTCGTGTCTAGGGTTATGGAGGAAATCTCGACCGCCTAGGTATGCAACTTGATTTTTCTGACTTTGGAAAGTCCGAGAAACTTGTGCTTGAGAAACTTTCTTTGAGGTGTATTAACCTTGAAAATATTTCAAAGAGAAAATTCTTAAATATCAATTAAACTCAAATGGTAGATTGAAACTTTCATTGTGGAAGTGAATGGTTCAAAGAAGGAGAGAAACATAGTCCAAGAAGAACCTTGAAGGCTTGAACTTGAAAGTTGAAACATTTGAATAGTAAGTTCTTGAATCTTTACTCACTTTTTTCAATTTTAACCTTAGATTTTTAAGTTTTTTTTTATAAATCTAAGGTTCATCATACTTAGAATCACATTTTGTGCATCATTATTACATGAAATCATTGGATTTAGAAGGATTTACAAACTTTTTTCAAGAGAAAATGAGGGTTTCAATTTTTTTCAAATTTCTTATATCTACTCATGTTCAATGGTTAAAAATGTTTAGATTTTTTATATGTTATGTAAAAACAAGTGTTCTACAACTTCCATGGAAATTTTTGATTTTTCTTAAAAATATATTTTTTATTTTTTTATTCCGAAATTAATTAAAAAAAAATCCCCAACATTTTTTTTTTTAGAAAATTTAGTTCATTCAACTCTTAAAAATAATGTCATAAGTTATAATTATTAAATACATGATTTCAAATGAAACCCACATTTTTTCCCCAAAAAAGTGAGGGTTTCAATTTTTTTTTATTTCTTAGATCTACTCAAATATATTGGTCCACACTTTGTTGATTTTTTATATGTTCTTCAAAAACATTTAATCTATAACTTCTATAAAAAAATTTTAATTTTTCTAAATAGTTTGTATTTTTTATTTTTTTATTTCAAAAATTAATTAAAAAATAATAAAAATACTAAAAAAAATACAATTTCTTTATAAAATTCAGTTCATTTTAGTTTAAAAAAATATATAATTTACTTGGCCAATGACCATGATGTAAAAATTTGATGCACAATTTTTCCAAAAAAGTGTGCATTTCAAGTTTATGTAAATTTGGAAAAATTAAAAAAAATCTTTTTTTTTCTTTGGATGCATCTCATTTTAGTTTCTAAAAAAATGCTATTATGTACTAAATACTAAATCAATGAATATGCATATTAAGATTCATTATTTAGCTTTGTAGGAAAATGGCGCCTAAAGAACGGACTAAGGATATTGGATGGGCTACAGCTGAGAAAGTACAAGGCAATAGGTTGTGTACAAAATGCAATTACTGTGATACTATCCACCTAGGAGGTGGAATTACCAGACATAAACAACATTTGGTTGGAGGATTTTCTAATGTTGCCAAATGTAACAAGTGCCCAGATGAAATAAGCAAAGCAATGAGGAAGCACTTAAGGGGAAGTAGAGATAAAGCAAAGAAAGCTGTTGAAGAAGATGATAGATTGGTTGAGAATCTAAGGGATCATGAGGATTATGAAGGATCTGATATGGAGGCAGAGGATGAAGATCAACAGCTTGCACGAGCGATACATATTTCAAGGGAGGAAGCAAAAGAAAAACAATGGATAGCGTAATTCCGAGAAGAAGTCAATCAGAGGACCTAGGCGCAGGGCCCGATGATTTATGAACAAGGTTCGCTCTAGAAGTCGTCCAAGTGTAGATATTGGAGGCACTGTGAAGGGCATGTTTGATAAATTTACCTCCAATGGTAAAAGTAAGGGAAAAAGGAGCCCAGGAAATTAGAGATATGAGAGATGCACCATATAAACATCATGATGAAGGGCAACAAAGGATTGAAGAGGCTTTCCAACCAAAAACATTGAGTAAGAAAATTGGGAAAGCAATCTCTAGGTGGTTCCACAGTTCTATGATTCCACCTCACAAAGCTAAAGATCCGTACTTCAAGGCTATGGTCAAGGAGATTTAGACATGTGGAAAAAATGTGAAGCCACCCACACCCCATGAAATTGCAGGGCCATACTTAGATACTATTGTGAAAGAGGTGGATGAATACATTGAAGAGTTTAAATACAAGTGGCCTGAATATGGAGTTACCATCATATGTGATGGGTGGAGTGGACCGACGAGGATGTCCATCATCAATTTTCTGATATATTGTGATGGAAAAACAATATTCCATAAGTCTTTCAACGCATCCTCAGATATCAAGGACTCAATGTATTTGTTTAAATTAATGGATGAAGTTGTTCAGGAAGTTGGGCCAGATTATGTTGTCCAGATTGTGACTGATAATGCCCACAATTTCAAAAAGGCTGGTATTTTACTTATGGTGAAGTATCCCACCTTATACTGGACACCTTGTGCAGCCCATTGTATTGATTTGATGTTCAAGGACATTGGTGAAATGAACAAAGTGCAGACATTGGTTTCTGATGCCAAGATGATCACCAATTTCATCTACAATCACAGCTGGGTATTGGCATTGATGAGAAAGTACACAAAAGGTGACTTGGTGAGGCCCAGAAGAACAAGGTTTGCAACAAATTATATTGCACTTGATAGTATTCAAAAACGGAAGGAAGGGCTAGTTAAGTCATTCACCTCTAATGAGTGGTTCAGTAGTAGATATGCAACCACTGAAATTGGAAAAACTGTTCAAGATCTAATCACCTCAACAAAGTTTTGGGAAAGGATATACCGATTTACTAAGATTATGCAACCACTATTTGTGATACTTAAATTAGTTGATGGTGATAAGGCACTGACGATGGGAAATATAGTGCATTGTATGGAAGTTGTCAAACAAAAGATAGAAGAGGAGAACCCAAAGTCATTTAAGGCATTTTTGAAGATTATAAATCGTCGATGGAAAAATAATTTGGTTCAAGACCTTCATCGGCAGTATTTTCTCAATTAAATTTATAAGTTACTTTATTAGTAATTTAATATATTTAATCGTTAACAATAAGTAATATGTAACAATGTCAATGTGCAGCCTATTATTTGAATCCGGATCGCACTACAAGAATAATTTAAGGTTTAGGAAAGATTTGATGGAATCTTTGAAGGATGTTATCAACAAGTTAGCTCCTAATATTGATTCGGCAACAGATGCAATTGAAGAGGTTAGTAGTCTACTAAACTTACATATTGAATCATTGATTAATATTTAATACATTGAGTGGCATATTAATATGTTAATGCATGGATAGGTGAGGTACTTCTGAGAGGCCACTCAAAAGTTTGCTGATCATTTAGCTATCCGTGCTAGAGGAACACAACGCCCTGGTAATTTAGGCTTAATCAGCTATTCTTGTATTTCAAATTTATTTCAAACTCCTAATGTTGCAATTATCTTTGTACAGTTGATTGGTGGATGAACTATGGATGGAGCGCCTAAGCTTGAGGCCAATCGCAATGAAAATATTATCATGCACGGCATCCTCAAGTGGTTGTGAACGAATCGAGTACGCTCGATTGATACACACCAAACCTCGGAATCGCTCGAGTTATGAGAAGTCGGAGAAGCTAGTGTATGTGCACTACAACATGAAATTGAAGATGAAATATTTAGAATTGGAGAAATCAGGGGATGATATTGATGTCAACCCAATTGACATCACCCACATACTCGACGAGGAAGATCCAGTTAGGGGATGGATTGAGGAGACTGAAAATGTTTTAGTGTTGGACAAATTGTCTGAAGATCGACGAGAAACCACACCTGATCCCATTATAGATGACCTCATTAGAGATATAAATGAAGATTTTAAAAATATTGTTGATGATGAAACCCAAGCACCATCAACTATGGAAGAGGATGATGATAGCTCCAATGATGACGATATTAGGAGGACGAGATCAGGTGCTACATATAGCGTAACTCAACCAGATAGTGATGATGATGATCAAGACAAGGATGGTGCTGATGATGATGATGATGATGGTGATGATGATGATGATTATGGTAATGATGATGATGATGATGGTGGTGGTGGTGGTGGTGGCAGTGGTGGTGATGGTGGTAGTGGTGGTGGCCAAACTTATGTACCACTACATTTCACAGAGGAGGATGCATTTACACATGCAACACAAGATAGTAATCATGGTGCTCGCACACAACCAAAGTCTTCTAGTCGGAGGGGTAGGCGATCCCACAATCCGAGTACTACTGATGCATTGATGAGTAGCATGGAGTCAATGTGCATTAGCTCAGATCTTGCTGGTTCTTCATCCGGACATGGACACCATGTATCTTCAGATGCATCTTCAGCCTATGGATATGGGACTTATGCAGGACAATCATTTGCCAATCCAGAGCAAGATCGAAGTTCAGATCATCTGGTTCCTCATCCGGGCACGGACATGGACACCATGTATCTTCGGTGTTTCTTCGGCTATGGATATGGGACTTATGCAGACCAACATTGGCCACTCCCGAGCAAGATGAAGATTCTACAATGAATGGGAGACCCACTACCATAAATATTTCGACTGGGTAAATATTGTGCCTATATTCGACAAGTGCAGAATATCATCGTAGTTGCTCCTATTGAAGAAGAAGGTCCTAGCCAAGAATTTGAACCACCACGACACTCTTCATGGCACTCATCACAGTGGAAATGGCAATGAGGAAAGAAAAAACTGTAAGAAACTCAAACCTCATCATTTTGAACATTTTCAACTCAATATATTTGTCTATTAATACGATACCCTCTACTTAAGTATTTATGCATTCTACATGTTATATATAGCTTTTTTTAACTGTTTTTTTATGCAAAAGTATATAAAAATGTGTTTCCTATCCATTTATGTGCGTATCTTTAGCATATCTTAGCGTATCTCCGATACGATACGATACCCTCCGATACGTATCTTAATTTTGACCGACCGATACGGCGACCGATATCGATACTTTAATCCTTGCCTTCAACAGTCCAGTTGTGAAGAGGTAGATTCGGCAAAGAAATCCATACTGGAATCAAATTCAATTGCACCTTATCAAAAGCAATACTAGGTGTCCAAGGTCTCAACAACAAAGGACGTTTATTGACTAACCAAGGTCCTCCTTCCCACACCTTTAATCTATTATCCTCCACATTAAAATCAGCATGTCCATACAACTTCCATTGCTTCAGAAGGATCTCTTTGGTAATAGCAAAAGAAGGTATTCTTCCAATAAAATGCCCAACTAGAGCCTTTTTCCACCTCTTAATGCCAGCTACAGTCATGGACGATGTACAGCAAGCCACTGCATTTCCTTAACTATCAATGGATCCACGAAATCAAGCTTCATTCCATCAACACATGCCATTGATTTTGCAGAAAACAAAACTGCCCAATTCCCACCACCATGTTGATCTTCCTGAACCACAGAAGTCCTCCCTCTACCATCCTTCCACCATCCATAGAAAAATTCCAACCTTATATTATAGATAAGTAACTTAATGGGCTTATTTTATTGCAAATAAGCCTTGGGTTGGGTTATATATGTGTTGGGCCTTTGATCCCATGAGTTTTCTTTGTAATGAGCCACTTTAATGGGCCTAAATTGTGGGTAGAAAGTAGAAAACGAGATTTAATTCATTAGTTTAGTTAGAGTCATGTTTTGAGTATATTTCCTTTGTTATTTCAGTTTCCTAGTCAGTTTAGGTTTCCCAGTTAGTTAGGGATTGGGTTAAGCCTTTCCTTTTTAGGGTTTGAGACATTTTTGAGTCTTCTATATAAGTTTGTTAGTGGCTAAAAAAAAACGAATTTATTGATGAAAAAAAAGATGGCTTATGCTGTTGTGGGTGAGATGCCTATTCACTAGTTCTTCTTCCCCCTTCTCAACCCTCCATCGAATTCTCTTTCTTTTCTTTATTCTCTTATTTTTTGTTTATTCATTCTTTCGGTCCCTGAATTTGGTTTATATTGAATTTAGTAAAGAACCTACCTGGGATTGGATCGCTGATGATTTGATCTTACATTATTTGGTATCAGAGCCTAATCGAAGATGGTTCCAGAAGTTCGTTACTTTGCTGGACAAAGGGATACATGCTACATCTTTAATTGGTTAGATTCTCTGGAGGAATATTTTGACTACTATAACTTGACAGAGACACGAAAGCTTCAATTTGTTTGCTTCCGGTTGATTGGTTGTGCTAGAGATTGGCGGAGAGTTTATGAAAAGTGACTCCGAGTTCGAGGACATGAGCCTAGGACTTGGGAATAGATGAAGTACGAGTTAGCAACACAATACCTCTCTGCATATATCCAAAGAAGGCTCTTCCCTCTATAGGATTCCCATCAGAATACATCTACAGGTCCCCAAAAGCCACCCGTAGGTGACAAGAGCATGAAGGAATTGTTTAACCACGTGCAAGGTTTAAGATATTGGGTTTTGACCCTTGGGGAGACCAAAATTTCGATGGAAACCTGGGAAATTTTGAGGAAATCAGGGAATTTTTTCTAGTTTGGTGGAAACTTAGGTTTTAACCCCCAAACAGTGTTTTTTTTCCTTGATTTTTTGTGTACATCCTATTTTAGACATTTCTAACATATTCACATCTTTAGTTTCATGAAAAAAACACATAAAGTCATACTTGTGTGGTAAACCAAAGGTTCGGTAATTATTACGCTGATTTGTTAATTGAAATATGTTATAGGTAAATGCCTTTTCAAAAACAGAAAAAAACATTAACATGCAAAAAAAATTCGGCCATCGTGAATGCGTAGATCG
Organism: Macadamia tetraphylla; assembly: GCA_022985045.1. Taxonomy (NCBI): domain Eukaryota; kingdom Viridiplantae; phylum Streptophyta; class Magnoliopsida; order Proteales; family Proteaceae; genus Macadamia; species Macadamia tetraphylla. Next base: position 18,347 of record JAJSZK010000097.1, read on the forward strand.
GGTCTTCCTAAGTAACATAAAAAATTTACATAATTATACTCTATTTACAAGTATATTCTATTAAAAAATGATTTTTAGGGGAAGTTAGGACTTACTTTTTTGGTTCAAGTTGTCTTTCTTATGTATGAAGCAAGAACCACCCTTAGATTCAACTTTGTTAGGCAAAAAATGAAAATCTCTACTGTTTTCCCAAGTTTCTCATTTCTAGGAGAAAAAACTAAGAAGAGAGGGTCGAATTCTGCTAAAGAAGACTTGGATTCTTTTCAAACTAACTTATAAAGGACCTGGTTCAAGTTGAACTAGTTGGTTTGGTTGAAATTTCCCATGTTTCGTTCGGTGAAACATGGAAAATTTTGTCGGAACATGTTGAAACATGGTCGTAACCTATAGGACATATCGTTTTGACCCTTGAGGATATGGTTGAAACCTGTAAAATTTCACAGGTTTCGACCGATTTCTTAAACCATGACCATGTGACCATTATGTTGCAATAAATTATAAAGGAGCAACAAGATAAGACCCCTCCCACCAATGAACCAGAGTCAAAAGTTGAGGTTAGTGTTGAAGAAATTCCAGCAATTCCTATTGTCAAGGAAGAGCTAGTCATTGCTATTCCCATCAACGAGACTCATGTGGAAGAATTTGAATGCAACAAGGTTGCCACAATAGACAATGAGGTTGAGACTGAGGAACTTGACATGACAATAACTGTGATGACTATGAACAACCAAGAGGAAGAGATCCTAAGGAGCTTGAGATTGAAGTCGTGGAGGTCAAGAACATAGTGGTTGAAGGCATTCATGTGGATGATCCTATGGATACATTTGAGGTTGTTAAAGCTGAGCATGTGGAGATCGTCATCCCATTAAAGTATCTTGAAGATCAAGCTCCTCATATTCTAGACTACATCCTTATTATCAAAGAGCTACCTGAATTTTTCTATTGCTTAAAGAGGGATGTACATCATGATATAATCACCCTCATACTCTACAAAATTCGGGGACGAATTTTTTCTAAGAGAGAGAATTGATGCAGATAAGTCACTTAATGTGCTTATTTTATTGCAAATACGCCTTGAGTTGGGTAATGTATGTGTTGGGCCTTTGATCCCTTGGGTTTTCTTTGTAATGGGCCACTTTAATAGGCCTAAATTATGGATAGAAACTAGAAAGTAGGAAAACGAGATTGAATTCATTAGTTTAGTTAGAGTCTTGTTTTGAGTCTATTTCCTTTGTTATTTCAATTATCTAGTTAGTTTAGGTTTCCCAGTTAGTTAGGGATTGGGTTAGGCATTTCCTTCTTAGGGTTTGAGTCAGTTTTGAGTCTTCTATATAAGTTTGTAAGTGGCTACAAAAAAAAAAAAAAATTTATTGATTAAAAATAAATGGCTTATGCTGTTGTGGGTGAGATTCCCAAATCAAAGGGTGAGATTCCCATTATGTTCTTCTTCCCCCTTCTCAACCCTCCATCAAATTCTCTTTTCTTTTATTTATTCTCTTATTTTTTGTTTATTCATTCTTTCGGTCCCTGAATTTGATTTATATTAAATTTAGTAAAGATCCTGCCTGGGATTGGATCACTTGTGATTATTACATTATTTTCCTAAAAAGGAAAGGCCTAACCCAATCCCTAACTAACTGGGAGACCTAAGCTGACTAGGAAACTGAAATAACAAAGGAAATAGACTCAAAATAGGACTCTAACTAAACTAATGAATTAAATCCCGTGTTCCTACTTTCTACCCATAATTTAGGCCCATTACAAAGAAAACCCATGTGATCAAAGGCCCAACATATACATAACCCAACCCAAGGCTTATTTTTAATAAAATAAGCCCATTAAGTGACTTAGCTGCATCACCTCCTCTCTCCCCCGAAACCTAAACAAAAGGTATAGCCAACCCCGAGGAAGATGATGGGCCAATAGCTCCTGTAATTTGCTAGTCCATTCCTTCTACTTTCACTTGCTCTAAAACCTGAAGGAAGGTGTGCAAGCTGAAGTGTTCATTATATGGGTTAAAGCAATCCTCCTTGTGCTTGGTTGGGGGTTTTCACAGGGCTATGGTTGCTATAGGCTACTATTAAAGCAATGCTAACCTCACTATATTCATCAAGAAATCTAGTCGAAAGATTGTTGTTTTGATCGTTTATGTAGATTATATTGTTATCACAGGTGATGACCTTGCAGAAATTTTTCCCCTTAAGAAATACCTTGGTGAGGAATTCGAGATTAAAGATCTTAAATAGCTTTGCTATTTTCTTGGCATTGAAGTTGTTAGGTCTTCTCATGGAATCTACTTGTCTCTGCGAAAGTATGTGCTTGACCTTCTTTTGAGACATATATGTTAGGGGAAGATGATCCTGTGGATAAGGTGAGATAACAGAGATAGTTGGGCATTTGAGAATCTTTCTGATGCACACCTTGACATAGCATGTGTTGTCAACTTGGTTAGCCAGTACATGCATGATCTGTACTCATCACACATTGAAGCCGTGTTGCGCATTCTCCGTTACTTAAAATCTGCCCGAGGATATGGCATCATCTTTTCTCCTCATAATCACCTTCGGGTCGAGGCCTTCACAATTACTGATTGGGTAGGCTCACCTGATGACCGCAGAAGGGTGCCAAGGTGTTCTCCAAGATCGACCTTAGATCGATGCTACCACCAACTCAGGATCAAGGATAGTGATATCAGTAAGACAGCCTTTAGATCAAGGTATTGACATTATGAATTCTTGGTGATGTCATTCGGGTTGACCAATGCACCGGCTGCATTTATGGATTTGATGAACCGGGTATTCCAGGATGTCTTAGACAAGTTTGTGATAGTATTCATTGATGACATTTTGGTCTACTCCAAGAGTGCAGAGGAACATGTTGTTCACCAAAGGTTAGTACTGCAACGGCTGAGAGAGAAGCAACTCTATGCCAAATTCAGCAAGTACGAGTTTTGGCTGTCACAAGT
>JAJSZK010000098.1:0-20589 GCA_022985045.1 Macadamia tetraphylla
AAGTACTTTCTTGATAAAAAATGGCTTCTAAAGGGGGGGGATTGACACAACTTTTTGGGGAAGAACTTGAAGAATGACATACTCATTGTTCAAATCTATGTAGATTTTCATCTTTGGCTCAACCAACGAGAAAATGTGTATTGATTTCAGTAGCAAGATGAGCAATGAATTTAAAATGAGTATGATGGGAGAGTTAAATTTCTTCCTTGGACTTCAAATAAAACAAACCCCATAATGGAATTTTCATAAACCAAAAAGTACACCAAGGGGCTAAAAAAATTTAAAATTTAAAAAAAAAATCTTGGACACTCGATAAAATCATCCTTGAAACTAACCAAGGATGAGGATGGCACTTCGAGGATGTAAAATAGATATAGAGGCATGTTTGGGGGGCCTTCTATATCTAACGGCAATGAACGACATCTTTGCAGTGGGGGCATGTCCCGGGTTTTTAAGCGACCCCAAAAATCTCACCTCAAAAATTTTTAAAAAAAATTTTTTAAAAATTTGAAAAGCACATGTGATGTTGGGCTATGGTACCCCAAAACCAACCCCTTGACTTGGTCACTTTTAATCTTGATTTTATTCCATTCGACATAAAAGTACCAATGGTGCTTTCCTTTCTGGCTCTTGCCTTGTATCTTGGTTTAGAAAAAAACAAAACTCCGTTGCTCTATCTACCCCCAAAACGAATATGTTAATGGTAGATGTTGTGCCCCCAAAACCTTTGGATGAAAAAAACTCTCAAGATCTTGGGTGATTTTTTAATCTTCCTAATCATGTGATAACCCCATTGCTATAAACTTGAGAAAAAACCCCCTTTTACACTCAAGGGCAAAAACACATTGATATTGACACCACTTTCTGAGACACCATTCAAAATGGCGATGTTTCTCTAGAATACTTTAAAAAACGAGAAACAACCCTTTATATATTCACTAAACCACTAGGTAAAGGGGGTTTTTTGCTTCCTAAGGAAGGAGCTTGGCATTTGCAACCCATTTGGTTGAATGAATAAACATTCTTTCATGCATATTTATTCCAAAAACCCGGGGGTTTAAAAACCCTTCAAAATTCACAATTTTCTAGGTTTTGGGCAATTTTGGAGTTTTTTTGATGGGGCCCCCAAAACTTTTTTTAAAAACCCCCCCCGAAAAAGGGGTTTTTGGGTTTACCTCCACAATCTACGTTGGGGGCCCCCAAAAAATCGATTCGAACTTCTTTAAAATTGATTTTTTTAACCACTATGTCTCATTTAAAAAAACCCTTTTTTGGGCCCCCAAAACCCCATTTCGACTATTCTTCTCCCAAAACCCCTTAGAACCCATTTCTAACCTAGATCTCTCAAGATCCTCCCTTCCCTCTCAAAAAACCCCCTTTTTTCTCTTTCTTTTTCGCCCTTAATCATCATGGACTATCACCCCCCCAAAACCAAAAAGGGGGTAGCTCAGAAGGAAAAAGGAAGGCCTCGACAAAGATACCCGGGTTTTCCTCCTCAAAATTTTTTTAAGAATCATGGGATCTCTACATTTTTGACACATAGAGCAAGGGGGGGAAACCCTCAATTCGACTCTTTGTCCGGTATGACATCAAAGATCTATTTGATGCTTTGGGATGGGGCAACATTCTCAAACTAGAGTTCAACTTTATCCCCACCTTGTCAAAATGTTCTTTTGCAACCTTACTATCTCGGGGGAAGGTGGGCCCTTTTAGTCCATTCCTATGTTAAGGGGGGTTTCCCATAGATATAGACATTCGATATTGGAGAAATCCTAGAGATCTCTGGGGGGGAAATCAAATACTACCAACCTAAGACATATATAGAACAATTCATGGATGTTGATTTTGTGTACTCTAGCATCATGAAGGAATATGCTAATACTCACAAGATTAAGGCTAAGGAACTCAGGGGGAAGGGGGGTTGTAAATCTCATCATCTCCTACAACATCCTACCAAAAAAGTGGTCATAGAGATGAAGTCTTCCCATTTTATCATCTCACCCCCTTTTTGTTTGCAAAAGGCCCTTTAGCATCAACCTTCCTTACATTCCTCCCAAAAACCCTGATTATCCATGGGGGTAGACTTCAAAAAAACTTCCCCCCGGAAGGATGATTTGCCAAATCTGGACCACTTTCATGTGGATTTTTTTGGTGAATCATTTGAACCTTTTCCTCAAGAGATCAATCTTTCCACTATTGCAAGATGTACCTTCTTCCCAAGTAGACCATGGCCCCAAAAAAAGGGATCTTGGACCTAGCCAGCCATAGCAAAAAAGGGAAATGTTTCCGTTAGCCTTGGGCCCTTCCCCCATCTTGAAGGTTGGGAACATCATCCTTGCCCAATTGGTGAAGATGGAAAGAAAGCGAATGAGTTCTCAAGCTCCCGAAAGGCGAGGAAGATGAAGATGACGAAGAAGAAGAAGAAGAAGAAGAAAAAGGGGGGACACGGAGGATGGGATGGGGAAAAGGGTTGGGGGTCCTTACTCCTTTATTAATCTTACTAAACTCTTACTCTGTTTTTATCTTGTGGAACTTAGTCCTTGTTTTAGTCTTTTATGTTATTTTTTTTGGGGAAAAACTCGAGATACAAAGTTGAACCTATGGTAATTTTCGTGTTATGTTAGTTTAATTTTTCTTTGGCACATATTGGGGAGCATTTTAATAACTTGTATTTTTTTTTCCCCTTTTTTTTTGTTGACAAAGCGGGGAAACATATATAAACATCTATCTTTATAGTATCTATCTTTGTTGAAATGACAAGTATCTATCCTTTGAATTAAAATATCTTATTAAACTTTCCCCTTTTTGGGTTTTGTCATATCTTGTATTTGGTTATATTGCTGTTTTTTTTTTATCATCCCCAAAAAGGGGGGAATGTTGGAAACATGTCCACACTCCTCGCTATTTTTTTGGGGTTAACAAACAAACAAATCTTTTGGTTTGATAAAATGTGATTAGCTTGAAAAAAATGTAATTAGTTTGAAGAAACACTTAGAAGGTCAAATCAAGACATCAAGGCTTGAACTTATGAGACATGCCCTTTAAAAACTTAAAGACATTCAAGCCCCAAGATAATAAAGACATTCAAGACCGAAGATAAAGGGGATCAAGACCCATAATGATGAAGATATTAAGACCCAAGATGAAGACCATAGGATAGAGAATATATTTTGTAATTTGTACAAAAATTTCATACCCCCCCATGCATAAAACCCAGAATGACCTTAGGTGGTAGAGTGCAATATGCTCTAAAAATTTTTGTGAAAATAGATTAACCTAACTAAAGGGGGATAAGAAAAAAACCCCCCATAGAAGTTGTAGGAAATTGAGTCGATTCCATGTAATCTCAGGTCAATTTGAGGTGGGATAAAAAGTTATGGTCAAAACACAAATTTTTTTGGGTTTGTATGACAACATTACTTTAAAAAAAATCTGTCATTTTGGGCCCCGGGGGGCCCTTTTTAACCCCCGTAACCCCAACTATCAAAAACCATAGGGGTCGATGGTGAAAGTCGATCAATCGATGCCTCCGGGGAAAAACTCCAACGGCTGGCTTTTGACCTAAAAACTCTTTCAAAATTAAAAGGGGATGCTCGGAAAATAGAATAGCACCTCGGTTTTTTTATACTCGGCCTGGGGTGAGCCTTGAACCAGCAGAGAACCCCTTCTCTCCTATCTGGGCTTTCTAGAAAATAGTTCTCAAAAAAGGGCCCCCCTTTTAATTTTCCCAAGTGGGGGTTGGGGGTTTCTAGCCCCGAGAATGGCTCGGTGGCACTCCACCAATCATACCTTCATTCGTAACTTATACCCCCAAAAAAATTTTTTCGCTCATGGGTTTTCAGCCCCGGTCTAAAACCTTCTCCATTCCACCAATCCATCTTGATGGATACAATGGCCCTTTCCCCCCCCTTGGAAAACATGGGGGGCTAAGCCGTTGAAACTTCTCCATCATTTTGTCAAGTTTTCCACCCTCCACATGGGCTTGAGCTTTTTCCCCGGGATCGGGTCTTGCACATGCCCATGCATTTTCCCCCGGGTGTTTGAAGGGTAGCCGATCCAATGGGTATTGGAGTGGGTGCTGGGGGGAAAGGGAGGTCCCCGGGGGTGCATTTGGGTTTCCATTGTCGCTTGGATTCTATTTCGACCCGGGGCCCTAAACTGGTTTTCCCTTTTTTCCACTTCTCGCATCATGTTATTCATGATGGATGCCACACCCCAGGCTGTAAGTCAGGCGGACCCCGGGGGTGTATTCGGGGGTCTCCCCCATTCCGTGTAGGGGGCAGGTGTTATTGGGATCGGGATCGGGTGTTTGGGGGACATGATTCGGGGAAAGGGAAACCGATTAGTGAAAAGCATAAACAAGGTTGCATGTAATTGGAACACATGCATGTATAGTAGGTCCCTACGCATAAAACAGTCGAAATTTGGGTTAGGGCATACATAAGTGGGGTTCAAAATACTAGGATCGATCACACCCCCCCTAAAAAGGGAAACCCAAAAAAAAACTTGGGTTTAAAAAAAAAGCATGCTTTATTTTTCAAATGAGTCCACGAAAATGGGGGGTCAAACCTTGGAAATATGGTTTAACCCACCAAAATATCGTGGTATTTTCAATGGAGAAAGCAAAGGCCAAAATCGACTTTTCCTTAAAACGAAATAGCCCTTTTGGGAAATATGCCGGTTTTTTTTGGGGGGTTGTTTCGGTGGCACAAAAAAGGCCATAAATAGGCTCGGGTCTTGGCTTATTCACACAAAACCCTATTTACTCTTGTGAAAAAAGGTGTGGAAGGGGCCCAAAGGGGGTTTTTTTTTTTCCCATTCCCTACCTTCCTCGAGCTTTTTGCGATTGATCGGTGCGCATTGGCATCAAGGTATGTTTTCTCTCTTTGTAACCTAGTTTTATGTTTTTTTTTCTCTGTGAGTTTTGCATGCAGCCATTTAACTGGGGTTTTTTCCCTTCCAAATCCTTAGGAATCATTTTTTGGGGATGTCTAGACACGATGCACAAAACCCCGGTTTTTTATAAGAGGAGCAAGTTTTTTGGGGGTTCAACCCCATTACATTATGCTCGGGGTTTGGGCCCCAGACCGTTAGGAATTCTTTGGCGTGTAGACCGAAAGTCTATGTGAGGACCAATGACTTCCCCCGTTCGTCTTCGTCAATGGTTTGAGGAGATCGGGGGTACCGTACCCCCAAAACCCCCCGATACTACTCCCCCCCCCTAGTTAGGCTATTCTACTCCAACATGGAATACATGAACCGGGGTGCCGAAGAATCGGATCACCTCCTATGTGAAGGGGTGGAATCTCTTTGACATGGGGCAACTAGCAAATATTTTGATGATCAACAATGCAAAGGATCTAGTGTACTGCCCCCCCGGACTCCGACTTTTAATTTAAAATCTGACCCCTTTCCCCAGAGATCAATGACAAGCTAACTAAGGAACCCAAAGGGGGTGGAATGTTCGGTCAACTTTTTTTCTACTTAAAAAGGGTTTCCATGGATTCACTGAATATCCCCCCCGGGGCATTATAATGAGGTATCCCCCCCACAAGCCTATGTGACATCTTGTGTGTACATGGGGGCATAGATCGTCTGCCTTACCTCCTAATGTGGACCATGATAATTTTTGTTTTTGAAGGGCAAGATCACCAAGTAGGGAACCTATGCTACGGGGGGGATTTTTTGGGGACATCTTACGCCACTTTGGGGTGGACTTGGATGGTAAAACCCCTTGGGGGGAAAAGGGGCCAAACTTCAACTAAGATTCTCGAGGAAGATGACCATAGATATACAAGAGGTGACTCCTATTCGGGGAAGGTCGGTAGCCTAGGGGGGGGGTGGCGGTGCCGTGATGTTGGTGGTGCGGGGAGGTGAAGCCCCTTTTTGGGGGTGGTGGGGTTCCACCACGATCCCTAGGCTATGGGTTCTATGGTGACTTCTACATCTGGGGGCACTGGGGGGGCGAGGCCTTATGATCTCAATGATTTTTTTTCCCATTTGGATACCATTATGTCCTTGATGAGGAGCATGGAAAGCCTCGGGGCATGGATAGGACCTATTGTCTTATGGACAATAGAGTGGCCCCCCCAGAGGCATAATCTGACGATGGTCTTTCATAGGGGGTTTCCCCGATGATGCCTCCTCTAGGAATGCATGGTCAAACCCCGGGTCGGGGCGAGATAGAAACCACCATTGCAAGAGAAGTGGCATGTTTTTTGTAGTTTTAAGTTTCTTTTTTTATGTCTTTATTTGAGCTTGATTTTTTTTGGTTTAGTTGAACTTATACATTTTTTATTTTGCTTATTGTTTAATTTTGAACCTAGGCTACTTAGGATTTTCGCTTTGGTAATTTATGTTTCTTATAGAGGTGTGGTGTATTCAAATTCTCTATTATAAAAAACGGTTTTAAAAACCTATACTTGTTTACTAATTATGAAAATTTTTTTTTATTGTTGTCTTGAGATTTTTTTTTAAATTTTAAATTTTTCCAAAATCATGGTTTGGCGAGATTGTGAGTAAAAAGGGCATCGCCCCGATACCAAAAATTTTCACACCCCACCCCCGGACCCAACAATCAAGAATCCCCAAGGTGTGAGTAAGACACATACTGTCTTACCAATCTACGGGGTCTCGATAGCGGTTTCTTAACTTTTCACAATCTCACAACACAAACCAACAAAAACGGCGAAAAAAAAAGTATAGAAAGGGAAATTTTAAATAAAAGGGGGGAAAAATCTAATGGTAATATAGTAGCAAAAACAGTTATTACATTACATTCATCCATGACATATAATATAATCTCAATAAAATATACAATCCACAACTATACCCCAAAAATATCGAAAGATGATGCACAATCTCATGATGGGGGGTTTAAAAGTGATCCCAAAAAGACCCGATCATCTCCCCCCTTTTGGCATCCAAAGTCGCTCACACTATACTCGACCCGAAAAATCTTGGGTCCCCAAAAAAGGGACCATAGTACTGTATCATCATCTAAAAAGGGTGTATACGTGGGGTGAGCTTTCCAACTCACTCAATGATGGGGCAAGCACATCCAAGCAAGATAATAGGGGTAATAATTTATGATGCATGATTGTGGAAATTAAACACATAGTCCATGATGCCTGATGCAATTCATTTGTTTATTATCCACCTAACAATACAAAACTAAGTCGGTAAATGCTATTACGGGCATTGGGGTTTTACCCCCGCCCCAAAAAAATGAAATTGACAACATAGTGATACAAACCCTACCCCCGATGAGAAGCCTGATCCCCATATGTGTCCATGGGTCACCTAGCAAACCCCGAAAACCCCCTTTCCCCCCAGCCCCCGCCCTTTTGGGAACACATGGGGCCCCGGACGGGTTCTCACCCCCGGCAACAATCACTTTGTATGGAGGGAGTGGCACTTTGGAAAGGCTCATCAAACATACCACAATGGGTTACCCCAAAACCTCAACCCCTGTTGGCAAGGGGGGTAGCATGGGGTGATACCTAACCACATATATACTACATTTTATAATGATACAATTTGTATGGATTACATGATATCAGACCTCGGCCACAAAATGTAATCCATCTCCAAATATAGCCCCAAAAACCCATCCCGGGGAGACCTTTTAAATTAAAACCCAGACCGTTTACCTAATCTAGCGTGCAAATAGCAGTTGAGTATGGACTACGAAACCCCTTGGGGAAGACCTGGGGGACGGGGGATCCATTCAAATGTAGCCCCCGGGGACACAATACCAGGAGACCTTTGGCCACAAAGTGTAACCCGGGCTACAACTAACTCTAATGCAGTAATCAATGCATGAATCAACATGCATATGGCAATCAAGGCCCCCGGGACCCCCCGGCCCCGGATTCCTTCTCACACACACACCCCATCCAAACACATGGAATCACGGTACGGTACCACCTTACATGGACCCCCTCATATATTTCTATACAATTCATATCATGATCGTAAAATGACAATTTCAATTAAACATATAATTCTAAGCATGTGAGCAATTAAATAATTCATAAACTTTTTAAAAAAAAAAACAGTCCATCCCTCACCTTGTTGATCTTTGTTTGGTTTAGGGTTCAAGAAAAAAAACCGATCAATCAAATCAATTCGATTTGGGGGACGCGTCGCATCATTGCCCCCAAAAAAAAACGGAATCGTACATCAATCGCATCAAAAAAATGGAGGGACCCACAAAATCCCCCCCAAAGTGTACCCTTGTCTCCCAATGAAAATAATGTCACGGGGAAAAAACCATCGAAAAAGGGCATTTCCACCAAAATATCAGACCTTTTTTTGGGGGAGTTGATAAAAACACAAAAAGGGACCATGTCCATGGGAAAAAACCACAAAAATGACCTAATGGACCCGGGGGGGGGCTTTTTTTCAGGAGGTATAGGGCAACCCCAAAAATTTGGGGTTTTGGGCCCGGGCCCAAATTTCCCAAAAACTTGTTATTGGAGTTTGTGGGATACCTAGCTTTGTCTAGATCAAAATGAAGAGGGGGGGCATTGGAGGTTCTACTTACCTCGGCAGCGATTTTGACAACAAACAACCCGGCACCAAGGGGGCCTCAAACCCTCTTTTTCCCCTTTCCCCTCCTCTTTCTCCCCTCTCCTACATTGGGCACAAGGAAAATGGGGGAAAAGAATCCTTATTTCCCAACTTATAACACTTTGGGCCTTAGGGTCCGTTTGGTTTGGCCCCCTTTTTAACCAATAGATTTAAAAAAAGAGTTTGAGCACGGGGCTCGCACATTTAGGTCCATCGGTGTTCACATTAAGAGGAAGGTGTGGAGGATGATTTGGGATCACCCAAAACCCTTTGATCGTGGCGAGACCCACGGCATGGGAAACCCTTTAAACCCCAAAGTGGAACCCCAAAAATTTAATCGGATTCATCCCCGTGCTTCGGTGGCTTTTGCTGTCTTGCCCCTTTCTATCCCATGGTTGGTCTGGGGGGGGTTGCCCTCGGACATGCCCAAGGCTTTTGGGGGTTATGATCGTTTTTGGGAAAACAAGTGTGGGAAGTTGGGTCACTTACCCCCCGGGATCGAAGGTATGAACCCCCCCCGTTAGATAGGCATGCAATGCATGAACATGGGGGGCATCTCTACCCCTTGACAATGTGTTGCCGTGAGCCAAAACCTGATCATACTTCCAATCCCCGATCCGAGGCTGTCACAATATTTCAAATTAGACGGATTGGGGGAGGGGGTAATAGCGATACCCTTTATATCTTCAAAATTAATTTTGTTGTATAGATTATCAAATAAAATGTACTCCATACACCACTTTTTTTTTTATTGAGAATGGGTTAAGCACTATTTTAATTTTTTTATTATGTTACTTTCCCCACCCTCATTGGCTTAGTGAAGCTTATCCCACATTGTTTTTTCTTTTAAATGTTGATACATGCAACTTGATGGGGGTACATATGAGATGTCTACACCAATAGGGATGACGGTGGATTCGGAGGTTGGGGGGATAATCCCGTCATTTGGGGGGGTTGCTTATGGTGCACCTTGGAGGACAATATGGTACTTAAATTTTTTTTTTTTGTTTTGTTATTTTGTTATATATATGAAAAAAGGTATATGATATCATTAAGATCCCCATATACAAATTTGAAAAAAATTATATTTTATTCCATTACTCCATAATTTAATAATCTTGTTATTAATTGTGAATGTAAAAAAACTTGCATTATGATTTTTGGGTGGTTGGTTAGGACATCTTTTGTGTCTTTGTCACATGCCGTTTCCTTAGTAAAAAGTGGGTTGTGACAAATCCTAGCCATGCCCCAACAAAAAAACATAGTTTTCAAGTTAAAGTGATCACAAAGATCTATAAAAAAGTAGATTTTCACCCAAAAGCTTTTGGGACTTCTCTCCCAACAAAAGATTATAAATTGATTCACCCAAAATGCTTATTAGTTCACATCAAATTTGATAATGTATGAAAAATGGGGGGCCATTTTGTTTTTTTTTTTAAGATAACTAAGTCTAATTACTACTTTTAAATGGTAAAGGACCCATTACCTCTCTTTATTGCTAGTAGAATTGATGGACCAAGCAATAGAGATTCATGCATGACTACAACTTAGAACATGTCTATGATATATAATCCAAGATCTTGAAAAGTCTGCTAACAAGTTTCCCACTTACCATTTGTTCGATCATAGTGGTTCTCAAATACACGAAGTTGAAAATTTTCCATTTAACTAGACATATAGAAAACTTCATGGATGCAATACCATTAAATATAATAAAATAAGACAAAAGATATTAGTTCATTGAAACTAAAGACCTTTTAAAAAAAAAACATTTAGTTCAACCTTTGGCCTGGATGATAATTAATAAAAATGGGGAAAAAATAAAAAGGAAAAATAAAAATTAAAACTTAACGTTCAAGTGAATTAGAGACCAAAATTTGGGGAAAATGATTTCCATGCTTACTATGTCAAGAAAAATTGCAGAAATACCGTCTTTTTTTGTTCTTGGAGGGTAAAAATTTCGGTTTGAAGTTGATTCTTAGGAGAATGTGACCGATTCAACATCGATAATAGCATTTTTTGTATTTCTACACCAATCGTGGATGTCACGTTGTCGTTGCTTATGATGCTTGGGTTCTACACATCGTTGTTGCTTGGACTGATTGAATTGTAAAGTTGTCATTGCATGGGCTGCTTGAATGTTTCATCTTATCCTCATTGGGGATTGACTTTAAATTTTCTTAGTGTAATTGTATGGGCATAGAGGTTTTGATTGCTAAAAGGGGGATGATTCCTTATAAGGTTATGGATTTCATCCACTTTTTAATTCTTCTAGTGCTTGGTTGAATTGTGACCCCGGGGGAGCATATATATGTAGTTGTTGGTTGTTGTCTGTGGGGAGTAAGGGAATACCTCTTATCACTTAGGGAATGAATTGTCCAAGTTGTCCATGTCAGGGGGCCCGGGGGTGAAAAAAGTCAACCCATTTTCATTTACTCTTTTTTTTAAAAAATTTATGTCTTGGCGGTTTCGACTAGGCTTTCGATGTCGCCATAGGGGGGGGCCATCGGAAAAGGGTGCTAATGTGGGGGTTTTTTTGGGTGACCTTTGGCCTTTTGTTCAAGTTTAAGTAGCATAAAGGGGGTTTTTAAACCTCATTTTCCTCCCTTTCTTTGGTTGTTTTTCTGTAGAGTGCCTTCTTTCTTCCTATGCAAAAAAATTTTTAAGGTTCTCTTGGATTGAAGTAGATTTAGGAAGATTTCTTTCCTTCATACTATTGTCATGCCCCCCCCTAGGGGACTAGTGACCAAGTTCCCTCGGTAACCTAAAACCACCGGGGGGATCGTCCAATTTTAAAAAACCCCGGGACAACAAGCCACAAATAACATGGAATATAATAATGTAATACAACAAAAAAATTGTGGGATATAAATACACAATTCCCCATATACTCTTGATACCCAAATTTTTTTACATGATATAATTACATGTGGGCCCTTAAACATGATATTTTACACAAAAAAAAAAATTTAACTATCGAGAAACACAAAAGGGAAAAAAAAACCAAAAAAAATCAAAAAAAAGGGGGGAAATAGAAGTCTGTTACTATTACCCCGCAACACAGTTCTCACACGGGCATCCATTTCCATGGTCAAATCCATCTGGGACCCACCAATACCCCACTGGAGGTTCGTTGGTGAGAACTGGCGTGGGCTCCTCTTCGGAGTAACCTGCAAAATCATCTAAAAAGGTGTATATACGAGGGGTGAGCTTACTAGCTTAATAAATGGAAAGAAAGACTCCCCGGGGGTTAAAACAAATGATACTATATGCATGTGATTCATTTTAATCCCCCTTTTACCTAATCAACAATTACTAAGTTATAGGTTACATACTCACAACCACGTTATGGGGTAAACCCCCCTGCAGGGGGATCCTCCATCCCACGATCAAATAGGGTTGTCGGAGAAGGGACCGAGCACTCGAAAAAAAAATCGTGGCCAAACTATAAAAATGTAAATCATGCTGAACCATAGCGGGAAAAAAAAAAGCAATACGATTGGCCCCCCAAATATATCACTAAGGTTTCAAACTATCCCCAAAAAAACGGGGCCCGGGGTTTTTTTTTTAAATTCCACGACGGTCCAAGATTGATGCTTCCCCGGGGATAACCCAACCGTAAACCCCCTTTTGGGGGGTTTTAAACTGAGGGAATGTGAAATCCCCCCCAAATACTCCTTTTTAGATTAGTATGTTTATAGTACTTTGGGGGCCCATACCCCATGTACCAATGCATTCATTTCCAAGCCGACTCGGCATCTATTCTAGAAATCCTATACAAGTTCGACAAATCTTCATCATAAACCATCAAAAAAAATTTTCCCCTTTAGCTCAATGTAGGAGAGGACAGAAGAGGGGGGGAAAAGAAGAAGAGGGGAAAAAAGGGGGTTGGAGGCCTACCTTGGGGGGTTTTTCCCGGGGGTTTTTGCGGGGTCGTTGCGGAGGTAAGTACAACATCCCATACCCTCTCTCTTCATTTGACCTAGACAAAGCTAGGTATGGGTGGAATCTTGGTGTACAAACCATGTTAAGGTTGTAGGATGCATGTTCTACCCTCTTGGTGTTGTTGTTGAGCTCGAACTAAGCCGGTGAGCTCCGGCAACATGTATTGCCAAAAAAACCCAAATAGGGTTTCGATTGTTCAATCGGCGTATCTCCTAAACAACTTTGATTTGGGAAAATTTTTAAATTTTTTTGGGGGAGAATGAGGGGGGGAACATCCCCCACCAACTCCATGGAACAAATCTCGACGATGGGCTGGTGATAAACCCCAAAATGGGTGGGGCCCCCAAACCCCCACCCAAACAGCCCGGGGGGCCCCGGGTCTGTTTTGGTGGCATATTCCCATGGACATGTGATCCAAAAAGCTCTCTATCACCTCCATCGGGGGAAAAAGGGGGGATATTTTGGTGGAAATGCCCCCCTTTTCGGTGGCATCTTGTCACTTAGGGGAAAAAAGTCTGAACCCTTTGGGGTGAAATGTGCGTCCCCCCCATGTTTTTGGGGGGTCTTTTTTTTCGATTCCCTTTTTTCT
The DNA here is from genome assembly GCA_022985045.1 of Macadamia tetraphylla. NCBI lineage: Eukaryota > Viridiplantae > Streptophyta > Magnoliopsida > Proteales > Proteaceae > Macadamia > Macadamia tetraphylla. Next base: position 13,109 of record JAJSZK010000098.1, read on the forward strand.
AGGGCGGGGATGCGTGCCGAACACACTTGATCGTAAACCGGGGAAGGGGGGGGGTTTTTTTTTGAATGTTTATTATTATTAAATTGCTCACATGCTTAAAATTTTATGTTTAATTGTAATTGCTCAAATCATGATGATATGTTATATTTGCCATTTACGATTATGATATGAATTTATGGAGATGTATGATGAGATCCGGTGTGGCGGTGGCCCCATACCGTGATCGCCGTGTGATTGGTTGTGTGTGTGTGAGAAAAATGGCGAGGGGGTTTGGTCTTTTTGATTTTCTATGTATGTTGCATTCATCCTTTTATTATGTGCATTAGAGTTAGTTGTAGTCACGGGTTACACTTTGTGGCCAAGGTCTCCTTTTGGGGGCGTGTACCTCATGATTGCATTTGGGGAAAAAAATGCGCTTGTTCGATGATTGGTACCGGTGTCCCTAGTCCATACTTAATGTGATATGCATGCTAGATTAGGTAAACGATCTGGGTTTCACTTTGTGGCAAAGGTCTTGCTGGTATCATGTACCGAATTGTATTTGGAGATGGATTACACTTTGTGGCCCGGGGGGTTTTTGGGATCATTAATTCATCTAAGCGTATCATTATGAAGGCATGTAGCATATATGTGGTTAGGTATCACTCCCCATACTCTGAACCCTTTTCCAACGAAGTTGAGGTGTTGGATAACCCATTTGGTATGTTTGATGTGCCTTTCCCAATACCACACCCCCCGGTCGATGTGATTGTAGCGGGGGGGAGGAACCTTTCGGCTGGGGGATAATATACCGATCCGTGGTTCGGGGAGGGATTATCGGGGGGTTTTTTTTGGGGGACCTATGGGCGTATCGGGGGGGGCCCCGGGGGGCTAATCATGGCTAGGGTTTGTATCCTTCGTTCGATGGTGGTTCGGGGGGAAGGATATAGCCTAATCTTTTTTTTAGTAGCATTTACCATAATTAATTTGTATTGTTAGGTGGATAATAAATAAATGAACGCATCCGAGCATCATGGACTATTTTTTCCCCCAAACATGATCATGAATTTTCGCCATTGTCTTACTTGGATATGCTTGACCCCACCTCCTTTTTGGGGGGTTGGACGCCCACGTATACACCCCCTTTTTTTTGATGATTTGGTATCGTGGTGCCGATGGCGGGGGGCCCGATATCTTACGGGGGGGTATGGGTTATTGGGGGGGGTTTTTTTGGCGGGGCACGATCATGGGGCCCCTTTTTACCCTTTTTTTTCGGCCCCCCCTGAGATTGTACATAATATTTTGATACATTTGGGTATAAGTGGATTTTAGATTTTTTTTGAGATTATATTATTTTTTTTTTGGGTGAATGTGAAAAAATTTTTTTTATTGCTATTATATTTTTATTAGATGTTTCTCCATTTTATTTATGATTCCCTACTATACTTTGATTCCCCTTTTTTTTTGTTGGTTTGTGTTGTGAGATTGTGAAAATGTTAAGGTTTTTTTTCGGGGATTCGGTAGGTTGGTAAAAACAGTACAAAGTCTTACTCACAGATTATTCCTAATGGTAAGTTGGGTCTCTTGAAAATGGGGTGTGATAGCCTTCCCCGGGGGGGTTCATTCATGGACTTTTCGTGAGCTCTTGAGTTTTTCTGGATCTTTGGGGTTTTTGCTTCTCCCCCTTTTTGGGTGGTCCTTCCCCTTTTTTTCTTCCAAATTCTTGGGTTTCTTGGTTGGCACTTGCCGACTTCTTGCGGATCTCTTTTTTTTCCCCAAATCAAAAGATCACTTTTTTTAGATGTGTGAAGACCCACTTCCCATTCATTCCATCGGGAAGAATGAACAAGGATGCCAATTGGGGGGTTTGATTATTGGGAGATAATAATGGCCAGTGATGAACCTAAGGAGATCGAGGAGAATCCTCTTGCAGCTCCATCACGGGGAAAAAAGAAGATCTCATAGCTTTTTTTTTAGAAACTCATCGTCTAAGAGGGAATTGGGTGGGTTTGGATTGATGGGTTCTGCTGAACTTGATTGTCATCTTGATGTTAAGGGGAAGAGTTGTGAATCGGGGGGAAAGGTTTGGTTTACAAAGCTGGTGCAAATTTGTTGAACATAGGAAATCCTCATCCATTTGTCTTGATCCCCCTAGATTTGAGTTGCCCATGAAATTTTTAAACGGGATCACGGACTAGCAATTGAATACTCCAAGCGGCTGAAAACGAAGGGGGGGCGAGATTCAATCATTTGAAGAATCTCTTGGAGCAGAAAAAAAATTGTTCATAAACGATTCACGTTCCTCAAATTTGAAGACTTGATGTAAAATACTTATGAAAAATTTTTTTAAAAAAAAAAAAAAGATTAGCCTAAGCGGGGGTCAAGGTCATAATCAAACAATTAGAAAAGAAATCTCACTTGATCCCCCTGATTTCAGATTTTTTTCTAATAGCTTCTTTCAAGTTCCTATGATGGGGTGTGAAGGCGAAACTAAGCAATGCTTCCCAAAATTTTTACTGATTGATCTGCTCTTTGTTTTGGGGCTAATTCTTGATCGAGAATCGGGGGGTGCGAGACCTAATACCTTTTTTGTGTGGCCCGTTATAAAATGAGCAATACTCGATTGCTAGTTCTGAGCTCTAAATTTTTACTCTCCAAAATTTTTTTCTACTATTGGGTTGGGAACTTTCACGCTACGGGCCCCTTTTTTAACGGGGTTTTTTTTTCACTAAAGTCACGGTGAGAAAAAGGGGGGTAATGGTTTGGAAGAAAATGGGTTCTTTGTGAGTTTAAGTATAAGGGTAAATGGGACATTTTTCAATTTTAGTTAGGGGGTTTTTCAAATTAGGGATCGGTAACATTATTTTCATTTTTTTTGGAGTTTTTTTAAATTTAGGGTGGTACTAGATAATTCCCTTTTATTTTTATGTTGACTCTCATGCATAATGATATTTTTTTTACATATTTACTATTAGTTTACTTTTGGGATGAAAGTGAATTACAATACCTCAAATATTTTTTGGGGTTGTGAAATTTCAGCCTTGCACTACATTTCATTTTAGAGTGCCTTCTCAAACAGCGATTGGATATTTTACTTACTCTTCTCGGGGAAATGAACCATTCTCTTTTGGGGATTGAAATTCAGCATCTTGCTTCAACCACACATGGATTTGTTGAAGCTGATTTAGGGGGCTTTGCAAAAAACAACATTTTGTCTTTGGGGTATATTAAATTTAAAAAAATTCTCCTTCCAAAGTAAAACCCATGATGTCTTTTCTGAGGGAAATTTTTTTCTCTCAGATGAAATTTGTTAAACTGGTATACATGGAACCTCTGTTCTTTCTAAAGGTACAATGAACCTCTTTTCCATAGAGAATGAAGATTTTGCATCATCATCATCTATCTAGGGTCTGAATGTGCCATCAGAGATTTCCAAAGCTTCTCTCTTCTATTCAACAATGCAAAATAGTGGGGATGCATTTCAAAATGTTCTATTGAGTAGTGTTGAGAGGAATTGTGAAGTTGAGGAAGAATCTTTAATAAAGTTAAAATTTTTTGATTTTGAAAAGGCTTCTAAGATGAAAGTGAGGCCCCCCGTGATGTGAGAGGTATGTTCTTTTTTTTTCCCTTTTCCTCTATACCCATTGGATCCTATAAGACTTTCAATTGCATTTTCAATCTCAAATTCTTTGCTAGTCAAAGTCAAACATATTCTTAGTATTAAAAATAGATGAAAACAACATTCTAAGTATATATCTATGGGCTTGGAGGGGTTTTCTAAAAATATCAAAACGAGTCAAGAAGAACACCCAACACCTTTAAACAGGTCAATATGTGCAAAAAAATTTGGGGGCCCCCTTCTTCTGCATAAAAAACATCAATTTGCCAACATGAAATCCCCTGTATCCGCATGTTATTAGTGGTCAAAAGCTCAGAAACTTGTCTTAAATTTCCAATGGCCATAAATTCTCCACTTTAGGTTGGTTAGATTTCTTCAAATTTTTTATGACTTGGAATACTCAATAGCCTCAATTGGAGAAGTTATATAATAACTTCATCAAAGCATTCTTGATGGGTCCTAAGTTCTCTCCTTAGAATTTTCCTCATCAAGTTAGATATTGTTGTTGTTGAATGGGGTAATAACTTGTGGCTAATATGACATCAGCCCACTTTATTTATAATAATGGAGAAGGGTCTAGAAATTACAAAACCGTAAAACCCTTTAGGGTCCGTTTGGTAACTGAAACTTTCCCTAAAACCTACAAAACCCATTATTACACCATTTCCCCTCAAGTTGGTGCATAGATATCACATATGCCCAACTTGCAGATAATGGATAAAACATCTTACTACTAAGACCTTGGTAAATACATCGGATTGTTCATTCTTTGAAGCAAAAAGGGGGAATGATAAGGCCCATATCTAGCTTCCCTTTGATGAAGTGTCAATTGTTCTCCACATGCTTGGTTCGTCGGGGGGGCGGGGTTGTTAGCAATGTTAATGGCAGATTTTCATCATAAAAGACCTTCATAGGAAGGGGGGGGGGGAAAAACCCAAAAAAGGGGGGAAGACCATGAAGCCATAAAAAGGGGGTCACAAGCGCCATGCAACAAGGTTACCACCAACAAAAAAATCGGGGGGAAAAAGCCCAATCGCATTTGTGAAGGCTTCCACCCCCCGGTGATTATGAGGAGAAAAAGGATGCCATATCACAGGGGGGTTTCAAGTATTGGAGAATCCCCCCCCGGCTTCCATGTGAGTGGTAGGGATCATGCATCTCTTTACTAACCGGGTTGACGACAAATGCTATGTCGGGGGGGGTATGAGAGAGATAGATCAATCCCCCCCAATCTCGATATCGTCCCTTATCTGGATCACCTTCTTTTCAAAAAGGTGATGATTAGCTTGATGGGGGGGTCGGGAAACACACCCCAACATGCCCCTCTCGGGGGAATATCAAGGACATACTTAATTTTAGACAAGTAGATCCCCGAGAAGACCGGTAATTTCAATGCCGAGGAAAGTAAGGGGTTTTTCCCAGGTCTTTGATCTCAATTCCTCACTCAAGTATCTCTTGAGGTGGGGATTTCTGTCAGATCATCACCAATAACAACAAATCATCTACATAGACTATTAGGATAACAACCTTCCCACTAGATCTCTTGATGAGCAGGCATGGTGGCTTTACTTTGAGAGTAACTTTGTATCAACCATAGCCTTATGGAAACATCCAAACCAAGCCGAGGGGGGCTTCAGCCCATATAGAAACGCTTCATCTTGCATACCTTCCCCCTTGGGGTTTTTTGGGGGAAGTGAACCCGGGGGGGAAAGTCCATATACACTTCTTCCTCAAGTTCCCCATAAAGGAAGACATTCTTCACATCTAACTACTTTTCCCCAAAAAAAGTTGGTGGCACAAGCCAAGATAACATGAATTTGTTCATCTTAGCCTGGGAAAAAAAAAATCTCCTAGTAGTCAATCCCGGGGAAACCTTTGGAACCATCCCCATTAACCTTCCATTTTTTTTTTGTGAAGACCCCCCTTTCACTCAACTGTCTTCTTTTGTGATGGAAGACACACCATATCCCATATGTCATTTTTTTTTAACACCCCCCCCTTAACCATAGTTTCGCCATTGTGAGTATGCACTCGCTTCTTGTCGGGGATGAGGAATGGACCAGAGGAAAAAAAACACAAAACTATAGTAGGAAGGGGGAGTGAGTCATAAGCAGGTTTTTGGGGTTTTTGGATGTAAAAAAAAAAAACCTAATGCCTTTTGAACAACAATAGGTAACCTAAGAGACCGATTAATAGAAGGAGAAGGAGAAAATTCCCCGGGGGGGAAAGGGGCAAGATCAGGCTCGAGAGGAGGTTGGCATGGTAGGGTAGATGCTGAATGTGTAGTGGTTTGAGTCTGCTTTGTGACTATACACGTATCTTTGGTCGAGGCATAGGGAATATGAGTCCTCTCCCCCCGAAGCGGGGTACTAGTAGGGATGGCAATTTCAAGAGACATTTTGGGGGGTCTTCCACCTTTTTTAAAGGGGGCCCCCCCAAAAAGGTGTCATAGTGTAGTATGATGCAAATTCGTGAAAAAAAATCCATAGTCACAAATCAAACGGTAGGAGGATAAAAACATCGATAGCCTTTGGTAGGGTATACAAAAAAAATGCATCGAAGACCATGAGGATCAAACTTTGCATGAGGATGATTATCGTGAGCATCTTAAACACTATCGAATACCTTAGGTGGAACAAGAAAAGTAAAAACCTTGGGAAGACCGGGGGAGGCGGAAGGCATGGACCGAAGGCCCGGGGTTTTTTTAAAAAAGGCAACAATGAGAATTACGTCACTTGATCTTTGGGGGGAAAATGCATCTCAAACATAAGAGGCGTGCTACTTCATAAAGGTGGCGATTCTTGGCTCGATAACCCATTCTAAGTCGAGTATCCACACTAGTTGATGAATCATCCCATGATCGGAAGGTAAGGTTGAAAGGACCCTCAAAGTATTCCGGCCATTGTCGCTCTGAAGGGTCTTAATGCTAGAACCGGCGAGTTTGAACCATCGGTGAAACTCTGAAAGCAATAGAAGGTCTAAACCCTTAGTTCGCATCATATAAACCCAAGTAGTCCCCAAAAAAGACAATCAATAAAAGAGACATACCCGATAACCATTGGGAAAAAATGGGGGGATACCCCAAATATCGGGGAAAAAATCAATGAAAAAGGTGGCACTCTATTCCCCAAAAAGAATAAGTGATTCGAGTTTTGCAGCCCAAAAAAATGCCTCACAAAAAAACTTAAATTACTACATTGCACCACCTCTTGGGGCCCTCTTCCACATTAGAAGATGTTACGCCTTTGAACTTCATACTTTGATTGTCGGGGAGATGTGTGTTTAGTGCATAAAAAAGCAAACACAAACTACCCTTTTTTTCCACCCAATCGTCACCTCTCGAACCTAATCCAAAAACCCGGGCCAATGTAATTCTCTTTCCCCTCCCGATAATGTTAACCCCTCAATGTAGAATTAGGATTGGCCCAACCTAATACCAAACTAAAAAAAACTTATTAAATAATACTCAAAATCTTGGCACCAATGTAGATCAAACAAATATCAAATAAGGACTGATCTCGGCCAAAAAATTAGAGTATCGATTTCAATATTTAGGGTTTGGAACCCCCTTAAATACGGGTAAAGAAAGGGGCTAATAATAACTGAAATAGAACTTGAAACAACTATCTAAGCTTGATTAAGGGGGAAAAAAAAACAGGGGCACAACAGGCCTCTCTATCAATTTCAGAATCATATCTAAAATCAGGTAGATTTCACTACAATTTCACTCTGAGGACAAGATTTAGGATATTTTGAATAACTCCCCCTATGATGGTGGATTCAGCTCCAAGTAGGTTCGAGTTTCAGCTTAGTGAAGGTGATGATTGACCAAAGTTTCAACCATAAAAAGATAGCTAGAAGTGTTTAGGCCGAAACAATTAGG
>JAJSZK010000099.1:0-20779 GCA_022985045.1 Macadamia tetraphylla
GGTTATTTCAATTGGTATCGAGGCGGGAGCTCAATTTATTTAAGACTATATCGTCTTAAAAGTGAGTCAAAGACTATGGCCACACTCCAAGGACCACCGGAAGGCATGAGCGCCTCGAGACCCCCTTACTTTAATGGAAGAACTTTTCATACGGAAGTGCAGATTCAAAAACTTTGTGTGTGGTCACAACATTCTTGTATGGAGAGCCATAGAGAATGGACCATACTCCATCACCAAAATAGTTGATGGAAAGACAATACCGAAAGATGAAAGGGAATGGACAGCTGAAGACATCACTCTCATCCAGTACAACTTTCGTGCAATCATGTTCCTTCAGTGTACCCTCAACGAACAAGAGTTCAACCGAGTCATAGCATATGACACAACTAAAGAGATTTGGGATATGCTTCTTGTCACATATGAAGGTACAATGAGGTAAATGAAAGAAAGGTAGACCAACTCGTTTTTTATTACGAATCCTTCTTTATGAAAGAAAATGAGTCAATAACTTCAATGTTTACAAGATTTCTGATATTGTGAACAGTCTCAAAAGTTTAGGCAAAACTTATACTAATCTTGAAAAAGTCAAGAAAATCTTAAGAGCCTTGCGCGAGCTTGGAGACCAAGAAAACAGCAATAGAAGAAGCCAAAGACTTGACGAAAATCTCTTTGGACTACTTGCTTGGATCTCTACAAACTCATGAAGTAGAGTTGACGCCGACAAACCAAATCCGAGAACAAAAGGAACCATAGCTCTAAAGTCAACTCAAACTATCGAAAAAGTAGCGATGATGAAGAAGATGAAAATTCGATATGGAAAAGAAATTTCACTCATCACGAGGAAGTTCAACAAGTTCCTCAAAAGAAAGGAAGATTTCAACACAAGAACAAATCTTACGGAGACAAATCCTATGGGAAAAAGGTAAATCTAAAATTAAACCTAAGAAATCTCTTTTAAAGATATATGCATTTTGAGTCGAAAGCCTGGACACTTTAGAACCGAATGCCCACATAAACCAAAGAAGAAGGCTTATGCAGCCACATGAGACTCAAGTGATGAAGAGGAGAAAAGTGAATTTGGAGAAGAAGTCACCAACCTCGCCTTGATGGCCATTAGAGATGAAGAACAAGATTTATGTCAAACTCAACCTGCATTCTTAATAAGGGACTCTAATGAGGAGCTTCAAGAAGCCTTCGAGGCCTTGTATGAAGAAAGTATCAAATTAGAGTATGATAAGAATGAACTTGAAAAAGAGGTTGACACACTAAATAAAGAGTGGATGCACTAACCTCAAAGGTGAGTGAACTGGAGGAAGAAAACTTCAAGTTGAACTCCACCCTCTGCACCTTCACCCAAGGGCAAAGGAACATTGACAATCTTCTTGGATCTCAAAGGAAAGGTCCAAATGAAAGAGAAGGACTGGGTTACAATGGACAAAATCCATCTAGAAGTGAGAATCCAAGAAGGGGTGACCAAAGAAACCAACCATCCACCTCTTACATTAAATGTAGTTTTTGTAAAAAGACAGGACATTCCATAAACCAGTGTCACTCTAAGAAAAAGAAGAAACCCAATTCTCAAACTGAGAGACCAAGAGTTAGCCACGCCTACTATTACACGCCCCTAAAAAGGTAATATAGGTCTCAATATGACTCTAGGCCTATGCCTAGCTATAGAAAAACCCAACCTCAAAGAGAATACTCTATTGAGAGGCCCCAAAGACAATACCAAGGGTATGAAAACTACCCTCGGGAGACTTATAGACCACAAGGGAAATGCCAAGATCAAGGATCCTATAGATTTCAAAGATACTATACTCGTCAAAGATCAAATGGACCATATGAACATCAAAGGACCCAAAGAAACCCAAAGTCATCCCAAAGGTAGAACCAAAGACCTAAAAAGTACAAAACCATTTGTGTTCCAGTAGGAAAGTTTGACACTAACAATAATGGACCCATGAGATTATGGGGACCAATGCATGATTAAATTTTTGTTATAGGTTTGCTTGAAGAATAAGGTGGAAGCTGAATGGGTCATCGATAGTGGATGCTCCAAACATATGACATCCAACAAGAACCTATTCTCAAGCTTACGGGACTCTGACGGAGGATGGGTCTCGGAGATGACAAAGGAAAAATTACTGGTATTGGAAAAATAAGACTTGGAGGTATTTCAATCTCAAATGTTTACTTTGTGAAAAATCTGAATTATAATCTCCTAAGTGTGAGTCAGTTATGTAGCATTAGATACAAAGTAGAATTTAATGTCTCCCATTGTTGCATTAAAGATGCAAATGATAATTCAATACTAAAAGGGTCTAGGAAAAACAATATCTATGTTTGTATAAACAGCAAGAGGGAATAGACTATGATGAAACCTATGCACCAGTAGCAAGGTTAGAGTCCATTAGAATGCTACTAGCTTTCGCATGCCATAAGGACTTTAAACTATATCAAATGGATGTCAAAAGTGCCTTCTTGAATGGATACATTCAAGAAGAGGTATTTGTAGCTCAACCCCCTGGTTTTGAAGACCCTAAGTTTCCAAACCATGTCTATAAACTTGAGAAAGCCCTGTATGGCCTCAAACAAGCCCCTAGAGCTTGGTATGAGAGATTAAGTACTTTCTTGATAGAAAGTGGCTTCTCAAGGGGGAGGATTGACACAACATTGTTCGTGAAGAACTTGAAGAATGACATACTCATTGTTCAAATCTATGTAGATGATATCATCTTTGGCTCAACCAACGAGAAAATGTGTATTGATTTCAGTAGCAAGATGAGCAATGAATTTAAAATGAGTATGATGGGAGAGTTAAATTTCTTCCTTGGACTTCAAATAAAACAAACCGATAATGGAATTTTCATAAACCAAAGCAAGTACACCAAGGAGCTGCTAAAGAAATTTGACATTAACAGTCAAAAATCTTCAGACACTCCGATGAACTCATCCTTGAAACTAACCAAGGATGAGGATGGCACTTCTGAGGATGTAAGTAGATATAGAGGCATGATTGGGAGCCTTCTATATCTAACGGCAAGTAGACCTGACATCATGTACAGTGTGTGTGCATGTGCTCGGTTTCAAGTGATCCTAAGAAATCTCACCTCACATTGTAAAAGAATTTTAAATATTTGAAAAGCACATGTGATGTTGGGCTATGGTACCCCAAAAACCAACCCCTTGACTTGGTCAGCTTTTCAGATGCTGACTTTATAGGCTGCCATATCGACATAAAAAGTACCAGTGGTAACTGTCACTTTCTCGGCTCTTGCCTTGTATCTTGGTTTAGCAAGAAACAAAACTCCGTTGCTCTATCTACCACCAAAGTCGAATATGTTACAGCTGGTAGATGTTGTGCCCAAATCCTTTGGATGAAGCAAACTCTCCAAGATCTTGGAGTGAGTTTTGAATCTTGCCTAATCATGTGCGATAACACGATGCTATAAACTTGAGTAAAAATCATTTTACACTCAAGGGCAAAGCACATTGATATTCGACACCACTTTCTCGAGACACCATTCAAAATGGCGATGTTTCTCTAGAATACATTAAAAACGAGAAACAACCCGTAGATATATTCACTAAACCACTAGGTGAAGGCGTTTTAGCTTCCTAAGGAAGGAGCTTGGCATTTGCAACCCATTTGGTTGAATGAATAAACATTCTTTCATGCATATTTATTCCAAAAGCCGGACTTGAAAAACCCATTCAAAATTCACAATTTTCTAGGTTTTGGGCAATTTTGGAGTATTCGGTGATGGCCTCAAATCTTTTGATTGACGCCTCGACGAAAGGGTTACGATTGACCTCCACAATCTACCGGTCGACCGGCGCCACCAAAAAATCGATTCCGAACTTCTTTAAAATTGATTTTTTGAACCACTATGTCTCATTTAAAAAACCCCTTTTGGCCTAAAACCCTATTTCGACTATTCTTCTCCCAAAACCCTAGCTTAGAACCCATTTCTAACCTAGATCTCTCAAGATCCTCTCCCTTCCCTCTCAAAAACCCTTGCATCTCTTCTCTTCTTCGCCCTTAATCATCATGGACTATCACCCCCCGAGCCAAGAAGACGGTAGCTCAGAAGGGAAAAAGGAAGGCCTCTGACAAAGATACCTGGTTCTCCTCCTCAATTGCTCAAGAATCATGGGATCTCTACATCTCTCGACACATAGAGCAAGGTAGAACCATCAATTCTGACTCTTTGTCCAGGTATGACATCAAAGATCTATTTGATGCTTTGGGATGGGGCAACATTCTCAAACTAGAGTTCAACTGTTATCCCCACCTTGTCAAAATGTTCTTTTGCAACCTTACTATCTCTGGTGAAGGTGACAACCTTCTAGTCCATTCCTATGTTAAGGGAGTTCCTATAGATATAGACATTCTGATATTAGGAGAAATCCTAGAGATCTCTGTGGCGGGGAACTCAAATACTACCAACCTAAGACATATATAGAACAATTCATGGATGTTGTTGTGTGTACTCTAGCATCATGAAGGAATATGCTAATACTCACAAGATTAAGGCTAAGGAACTCACTGATAGAGGGAGGATTGTAAATCTCATCATCTCCTACAACATCCTACCAAAGAGTGGTCATAGAGATGAAGTCTCCCCATTTCATGCTTATCTCACCTCTGTGTTTGCAAGGCTTGAGCATCAACCTTCCTTACATTCTGCTCAAAACCATGATTATCCATGGTGATAGACTTCAAAGGAAATCTTCCCATGGAAGGATGATTTGCCAAATCTGGACCACTTTCATGTGGATTTTTTGGTGAATCATTTGAACCTTTTCCTCAAGAGATCAATCTTTCCACTATTGCAAGATGTACCTTCTTCCCAAGTAGACCACTGGCTCCAAAAAGACTGATGCTGGACCTAGCCAGCCATAGCAACAAGGAAGTGATGATACGTTAGCCTATGCGACCGTTGCCGATCTTCAGAAGGTTGGGAACATCATCCTTGCCCAATTGGTGAAGATGGAAAAAAGCGAATGAGATTCTCAAGCTCCTACGCAAAGGCGAGGAAGATGAAGATGGAAGAAGAAGAAGAAGAAGAAGAAGGGGGGACACGAGAGGATGAGGATGCAGAGGATTAGGAGTCCTTACTCCTTTTATATAATCTTACTAAACTCTTACTCTGTTTTTATCTTGTGGAACTTAGTCCTTGTTTTAGTCTTTTATGTTACTTTTTGCTGAAATACTCTGAGATACAAAGTTGAACCTATGGTAATTTTCTGTGTTATGTTAGTTTAATTTTTCTTTGGCACATATTCAGGGGGAGCATTTTAATAACTTGTGTAGTTTTGATTCCCTTTTTGTTGTTGACAAAACGGGGCGAAACATATATAAACATCTATCTTTATAGTATCTATCTTTGTTGAAATGACAAGTATCTATCACTGAATTAAAATATCTTATTAAACTTTGCACTGTGCTACTGTCATATCTTGTATTTGGTTATATTGCCTGTGTTTGTTTATCATCACCAAAAAGGGGGAGAATGTTGGGAAACATGTCCACACTCCTCGCTATGTTTTGGTGTTAACAAACAAACATACGTCTTTAACTTGGTTTGATAAAATGTGATTAGCTTGAAGAAAGTGTAATTAGTTTGAAGAAACACTTAGAAGGTCAAATCAAGACATCAAGGCTTGAACTTATGCAGACATGACCTTAAAGCTTAAAGACATTCAAGACCGAAGATAATAAAGACATTCAAGACCGAAGATGAAGGCATCAAGACCCATAATGATGAAGATATTAAGACCCAAGATGAAGACCATAGGATAGAGAATATATTTTGTAATTTGTACACACATTGCATACGCACGCACCTCATGCATCATACTAGAATGACCTTAGGTGGTAGAGTGCAATATGCTCTAGTAAAACTCTGTGAAAATAGATTAACCTAACTCAAGGGTATAAGGAGATAAAACCCTCATAGAAGTTGTAGGAAATTGAGTCTCGATTCCAACATAACCATCTCAGGTCAATTTGAGGTCGGATAAAAGTTATGGTCAAAACACTAATATGGTTAGTATGACAACATTCTATAAAACGATCTATCATGTTGGCGGTCGATCGTGGAAGCCGATGACCGAACTATCGGAGACCATAGCGGTCGATAGGTGAAAGTCGATCAATCGATGCCTCCTGGAAAAGCTCGAACGGCTGGCTTTTGACCTCATGGCTCTTTCAGTCGACGGAGATGCTGCGGTAAAATAGAATAGCACCTCGAAGCGTTTGATACTCCCTGGTGAACCTTGAACCAACCCTGAGAACTCTTGCTTCTATCACTGGAGCTTTCAGAAAATAGTTCTCAAGAAAGGGCCTTTGATACTGCCAGTAGGGTTGGTTACAGCTCGAGAATAGGCTCCTGGCACTCCACCAATCATACGTTCTCAACATAGCCCCTTTGAATCAAATTTTACTCCCCCATCGGTGCACCCATCGGTCTAAAACCTTCTCCATTCCACCCCAAACCATCTTGATGGATACAATGGATCTTGCCCACCTTGGAGAAGCATAGGGGTCTAAGCCGTTGAAACTTCTCCATCATTTTGTCAAGTCTATCCAGCCCTCCACATGGGCTTGAGCTTGTTCCGACATCGGGTCTTGCACATGCCCATGCACTTGTACCCACCAGATGTTTGAAGGGTAGCCGATCCAATGGGTATTGGAGTGGGTGCTGGTGGAGTAGGAGGTGCGGCGGTGCATTGTGGGTTTCCATTGTCGCTTGGATTCTATTATCGATCCCGACCATAAACTGGTTTTGCCTTTCTTCCACTTCTCGCATCATGTTATTCATGATGGATGCCACATCCTAGGCTGTAAGTACAGGCAGAGCCAGCGGTGTATTGCGGCGTCTACCCTGATTCCGTGTAGGGGAAGTAGAAGGCGACGGGTGTTATTGGGATCAGGATCGGGTGTTTCAGCGTGACATGATTCCTGTGAAGGAATCCGATTAGTGCACATGCATAAACAAGGTTGCATGTAATTGGAACACATGCATGTATAGTAGGTCCCACACGCATACAACAGTCGAAATTTGGGTTAGGGCATACATAAGTGGGGTTCACACATACTAGGATCTGATCACACACCCCATCAAAGGAACCAAATAAAAACTTGGGTTTGAAAAATAGCATGCTTTATTTTTCAAATGAGTCCACCGAAAATAGGGAGTCAAACCAGTGGAAATATGGTTTAACCCACCAAAAATATCAGTGGTATTTTCAATGGAGAAAGCAGAGGCCAAAATCTGACTTTTCCCTTCAACAGAAATAAACACTGGAAGTATGCCCAGTGTTTTTGGTGGGTTGTTTCCGGTGGCACTAAACTGGCCATAAATAGGCTCGGGTCTTGGCTTATTCACACAAAACCCTATTTACTCTTGTGAGAAAGGTGTGGAAACGGCCAAGGAGTCTTTTGCTACCCATTCCCTACCTTCCTCGAGCTATTTCGCGATTGATCGGTGCCGCATTGGCATCCAAGGTATGTTTTCTCTCTTTGTAACCTAGTTTTTATGATTTTCTTCTCTGTGAGTTTTGCATGCAGCCATTTAACTAGGTTTTCCATTCCAAATCCTTAGGAATCATCTTGCAACGATGTCTGGACACGTATGCTACCAACGTGCTCTTATATAAGAGGAGCAAGATGTCATTGAGCGATTCAACCCCATTACATTATGCTCGTGGTTGGCGAGACCGTTGGGAATTCTTTGAGCGCCTGTAGACCCGAAAGTCTATGTGAGGACCAATGACTTCCGCACGTTCTGTCTTCGTCAATGGTTTGAGGAGATCGGGTGGTACCGTATCCTGAAACCCAACCGATACTACTACCCCACCCTAGTTAGGCTATTCTACTCCAACATGGAATACATGAACCGGGGTGCCGAAGAGATGCGGATCACCTCCTATGTGAAGGGGGTGGAGATCTCTTTTGACATGGGGCAACTAGCAAATATTTTGATGATCAGCAATGCAAAGGATCTAGTGTACTGCCCACCTCGGACTCCGACATATGAATTTCAGAGTCCTGACACCTTCCAGGAGATCAATGACAAGCTAACTAAGGAAGCCAAGGGATGGAATCGTTCAGTCAACTATTTTGCTACTCCAAAGGTTGTCTGCTGTGCGATTCAGCTGAATATCCTCCCCACCTGTGGACATTATAATGAGGTATCCACCCTACAAGCCTATGTGACATACTGTGTGTACATGGGGGCATAGATACGTCTGCCTTACCTCCTAATGTGGACCATGATAACTTTCGATCGAAGGGCAAGATCACCAAGTAGGGAACCTATGCTACAGGAGGATATTGACTGACATCTTCTGCCACTTTGGGGTGGACTTGGATGGTAAGGCACGCTTGGGTGAAGAGGTCACAAACTTCAACTAAGATTCTCTGAGGAAGATGACCATAGATATACAAGAGGTGACTCCTATTCCAGGAGAAGGTCAGTAGCCTATGGAGGTAGAGGGTGGCAGTGCCGTGATGTTGGTGGTGCAGGAGGTGAAGCTACTGGGGCTGGTGGGGTTCCACCACCTGATCCCTAGGCTATGGGTTCTATGGTGACTTCTACATCTCAGAGCACTAGGGGTGCGAGGCCTTATGATCTCAATGATGTTTTTGCCCATTTGGATACCATTATGTCACTGATGAGGAGCATGGACAGCCGCCTCGAGAGCATGGATAGGACCTATTGTCTTATGGACAATAGAGTGGCCTCCCTAGAGGCATAGATCGACGATGGTCTTTCATATGGGTATCCGATGCCTCCTCTAGGAATGCATGGTCGAACCGGGCTCGGGCGAGGATAGAACCAGCACCGATGTAGCAAGAGAAGTGGCATGTTGCATCTTGTAGTTTTAGGTTTCTCTTTTATGTCTTTATTTGAGCTTGATGTTTTTAGGTTTAGTTGAACTTATACATTATGTTATTTGCTTGTTGTTTAATTTTCGAACTTAGGCTACTTAGGATTTTCTGCTTTCAGTAATTTATGTTTCTTATAGAGGTGTAAGCTGTGTATTCAAATTCTCTATTATAATAAAACGGCTTTAACACCTATACTTGTTTACTAATTATGCAAATTTTTATTATTGTTGTCTTGAGATTTTTATTTAATCCTAATTTCTCCAAAATCATGGTTTGGCTGAGATTGTGAGTATAGGCAGAGCATCGCGCTCTGATACCATAGCTGTCACACCCCACTCCCAGCAGACCCAACAATCAAGAATACCGAAGGTGTGAGTAAGACACATACCTGTCTTACCAATCTACCAGGATCTCTGATAGCGGTTTCTTAACTTTTTCACAATCTCACAACACAAACCAACATAAGCAGCAGAATCAAAGTATAGTAGCGGAATTATAAATAAAATGGGGAAACATCTAATGGTAATATAGTAGCAATAACCGAGTTATTCTGTTACATTCATCCATGACATATAATATAATCTCAATAAAATATACAATCCACAACTATATCCAAAAGTATCGAAAGATGATGCACAATCTCACGATGCGGCGTAAGCACAGTGATATAACACAATCGATCATACTCCTCCACTTTTGGCATCCACAAGTCGCTCACACTATACTCTGACCCAGAAGATACTGGGTCACCCCATTGGCACCATAGTACCTGTATCATCATCTAAAAAAGGGTGTATACGTGGGGTGAGCTTTCCAACTCACTCAGTGAGGGGTGGGGCAAGCACATCCAAGCAAGATAATAGCAGTAATAATTTATGATGCATGATTGTGGAAATTAAACACATAGTCCATGATGCTCGTGATGCAATTCATTTGTTTATTATCCACCTAACAATACAAACTAAGTCTGGTAAATGCTATTACGGCGCATTAGGCTGTATCCCTCGTCGCAGAAATGAAATTGACAACATAGTGATACAAACCCTAGCCGTGATGAGAAGCCTACCGATCCCCGTATGTGTCCATGGGTCACCTAGCAAACCCCTGATAACCCCCTCCTGGCAGTCACGACACTGGTAACACATCGGCCACGCCGGACAGGTTCTCACCTCCGGCAACAATCACATCGTATGGAGGGAGTGGCACTTTGGAAAGGCTCATCAAACATACCACAATGGGTTATCCAACACCTCAACCCCTGTTGGCAAGGGTGCGTAGCATAGGGAGTGATACCTAACCACATATATACTACATGCCTTCATAATGATACAATTTGTATGGATTACATGATATCGGAGAGACCTCGGCCACAAAATGTAATCCATCTCCAAATATAGTCCCAGGTACACGATACCAGAGAGACCTTGGCCATAAAGTATAACCCGAGACCGTTTACCTAATCTAGCGTGCAAATAGCAGTTGAGTATGGACTACGCAACACTGGCAAGACCTCGGCCACGAGGCGTATCCATTTCCAAATGTAGTCCTGGGGTACACAATACCAGCGAGACCTTTGGCCACAAAGTGTAATCCGCGACTACAACTAACTCTAATGCACATAATCAATGCATGAATGCAACATGCATATGGCAATCAAGGCACCGGTACCACCCGGCCCCAGTTCCTTCTCACACACACACCCATCCAAACACATGGAGATCACGGTACCGGTACCACCTTGGCCACATCGGATCCCGTCATATATTTCTATACAATTCATATCATGATCGTAAAATGACAATTTCAATTAAACATATAATTCTAAGCATGTGAGCAATTAAATAATTCATAAACATTTTAAAAAATAAACACAGTCCATCCCTCACCTTGTTGATCTTTGTTTGGTTTAGGGTTCAAGTAAGGCCACCGATCAATCAAATCAATTCTGACTTCGGGGCACGTGCGCATCATTGTCCTAGACACAAACGGAATCGTACATCAATACGCATCAGAAACATGGAGGGACCCACACAAGTCACCCCCAAAGTGTACAAACACTGTCTCCCAATGACAGTAATGTCACTGGAAACAACCATCGAAAATAGGGCATTTCCACCAAAAATATCAGACCTATTTCTGGTGGAGTTGATAGAGAGCACATAAGGCACCATGTCCATCGGAAATATACCACCGAAAGTAGACCTAATGGATCCGGTGGGCTGTTTCCGGGGGAGGTATAGGGCAGTCCAATAATTTGGGGCTTTCTGGCTCCGGCCCGATTGCCAAGACTTGTTATTGGAGTTTGTAGGGATACCTAGCTTTGTCTAGATCAAAATGAAGAGCAAGAGTGGCATTGGAGGTTCTACTTACCTCGGCAACGATTTTGACAACAAGGCGACAGCCGGCACCAAGGTAGGCCTCAAACCCTCTTCTTCTTCCTTCCTCTCCTCTTTCTCTCCTCTCCTACATTGGGCACAAGGAAAATGAGGAAATGAATCCTTATTTCCCAACTTATAACTTACTTTGGGCCTTAGGGTCCGTTTGGTTTGGACCCCTTTTGAACCAATAGAGTTAAAATGAGTTTCAGGGCACGAGGACTCGCACATTTAGGTCCATACGGTGTTCACATTAAGAGGAAGGTGTGGAGGATGATTTGGGATCATCCAAAACCATTTACGATCAGTGGCGGGACCCACGGCATCGGAACCTTAACGACAACTGTGGAACCCCCGGAAACTTGAATCGGATTCATGCCCAGGCTGCTTTCGGTGGCTTGTTGCTGTCTTGACAGCTTGCTATCCCATGGTTGGTCTCGCACGGGTGGTTGCCCTCGGACATGCCCAAGGCTTTTCGGCAGTTATGATGCGTGCTGGAAATCAAGTGTGGGAAGTTGGGTCACTTACCCTCTGGGATCAGAAGGTATGAATCCCCTCCAGTTAGATAGGCATGCAATGCATGAACATGTGGGGTCATCTCTACCCCTTCGACAATGTGTTGCCGTGAGCCAAAACCTGATCATACTTCCAATCTCCGATCCGAGGCCTGTCACAATATTTCAAATTAGACCGGATTAGGGCACGGGTGTAATAGCAGTAGCACTTATATCTTCAAAATTAATTTTGTTGTATAGATTATCAAATAAAATGTACTCCATGCACCACATTTTTATTTATTGAGAATGGGTTAAGCACCCCTCATTGGCTTAGTGAAGCTTATCCCACATTGTTGTTTTCTTTTAAATGTTGATACATGCAACTTGATGGGGTACATATGAGATGTCTACACCAATAGTGATGGTGGTGGATTCGGAGGTTGAGGAGCATAATCCAACGTCACTTGTGATGACTTGCTTATGGTGCACCTTAGCGAGGACAATATGGTACTTCATGTTTTTTGTTGTTTTGTTGTTTTGTTATATATATGTAAAATGGTATATGATATCATTAAGATCACCAATATACAAATTTGTAAGTACAGTTATATTTTATTCCATTACTCCATAATTTAATAATCTTGTTATTAATTGTGAATGTCAAAGTACTGCATTATGATCCTGGATGGTTGGTTAGGACATCAGTATGTGTCTTTGTCACATGCCAGTGCCTTAGTAAATGTGGGTTGTGACAAATCCTAGCCATGTCCTAACTAAAAGCATAGTTTTCACAGTTAAAGTGATCACAAAGATCTATAGAAAAGCTGTAGATTTTCACCCAAAAGCCTGATGTGGGACTTCTCTCCCAACAAAAGATTATAAATTGATTCACCCAAAATGCTTATTAGTTCACATCAAATTTGATAATGTATGAAAAATAGGGAGCCATTTTGTTTTATTTTATAAGATAACTAAGTCTAATTACTACTTTTAAATGGTAAGGACCCATTACCTCTCTTTATTGCTAGTAGAATTGATGGACCAAGCAATAGAGATTCATGCATGACTACAACTTAGAACATGTCTATGATATATAATCCAAGATCTTGAAAAGTCTGCTAACAAGTTTCCCACTTGCACCATTTGTTCGATCATAGTGGTTCTCAAATACACCTGAAGTTGAAAATTTTCCATGTTAACTAGACATATAGAAAACTTCATGGATGCAATACCATTAAATATAATAAAATAAGACAAAAGATATTAGTTCATTGAAACTAAAGACCTATTGAAAAAGACATTTAGTTCAACCTTTGGCCCTGGATGATAATTAATAAAAATGAGGGAAAAGTAACAGAGGAAAAAATAAAAATTAAAACTTAACGTTCAAGTGAATTAGAGAGACCATAATTGGAAACTGATTTCCATGCTTACTATGTCAAGAGAAGTTGCAGTAGAAGTACCGTCAGTAGTTGTTCTTGGAGGGGTAACAGTTGCAGTTTGAAGTTGATTCTTAGGAGAATGTGACACAGATTCAACATCGATAATAGCATTTTCTTTTTTTTTCTACACCAATCGTGGATGTCACGTTGTCGTTGCTTATGATGCTTGGGTTCTACACATCGTTATTGCTTGGGTGATTGAATTGTAAAGTTGTCATTGCATGGGCTGCTTGAATGTTTCATCAGTATCCTCATTGGGGATTGACTTAATCGTTGCTTAGTGTAATTGTATGGGCATAGAGGTTTTGATTGCTATAAGGGCTATGATTCCTTATAAGGTTATGGATTTCATCCACTTTTTAATTCTTCTAGTGCTTGGTTGAATTGTGACTCACTGGGGGAGCATATATATGTAGTTGTTGGTTGTTGTCCTGTGGGGAGTAAGGAATACACTCTTATCACTTTGGGAATGAATTGTCCAAGTTGTCCATGTCATGGGGCCAGGTGTGTAAAATGTCAACCCATTTTTCATTTACTCTTTTTTTCAAAATTGATTGTACTTGGCCGGTGTCGACTAGGCTTCAATCGATGTCAGCCATATGGCACAGGCCATCTGGTAAGGTGCACGTAACGTCAGGTTTGCGGCTGACCTTTGGCCTTTTGTTCGAGTTTAAGCAGCATCAAGGGTTTTGAAACCTCATTTTCCTCCCTTGCTTTGGTTGTTTTCGCTCTGTAGAGTGCCTTCTTTCTTCCTATGCTAAAAATTTCTAAGGTTCTCTTGGATTGAAGTAGATTTAGGAAGATTTCTTTCCTTCCTTCTGTATTGTCATGCCCCGTTCCCATAGAACCAGACTAGTGACCAAGTTCCCTCTGGGTAACCTAAAACCACCAGGATCATCTGATACAGTAATCACAGCACAACAAGCCACAAATAACATGGAATATAATAATGTAATACAACAAAAGTCTTGTCGTATATAAATACCTGTAATTCCCCATATACTCTTGATACCCAAATTTTTATACATGATATAATTACATGTGGGCCCTTAGGCATGATATTTTACACAAGAAATAAAAATTTAACTATCGAGAGAGCACAAAAGGGGAAGTATACCAAAAGAATCAAAAGAGAACTGTAAATATAAGTCTGTTACTATTACCCCGCAACACAGTTCTCACACGGGCATCCATTTCCATGGTCAAATCCATCTGGGACCCACCAATACCCCACTGGAGGTTCGTTGGTGAGAACTGGCGTGGGCTCCTCTTCGGAGTAACCTGCAAAATCATCTAAAAAGGTGTATATACGAGGGGTGAGCTTACTAGCTTAATAAATGGAAAGAAAGACTCACACAAGCAGTTGCAATCAAATGATACTATATGCATGTGATTCATTTTAATCCTATTTCACCTAAGCAACAATTACTAAGTTATAGGTTACATGCTACTCACAACCACAGTGTGCGTATACCCCTGGTACGAGACGCATCCTCCATCCCACGATACGCCCATAGGGTTGTCGGAGAAGGCCAGCCATGAGCACTCGAAAAAGTAAATCGTGGCCAAACTATAACAGAAATGTAAATCATGGCTGAACCATAGCAGAAAATAAAAGCAATACGATTGGCCCTCTAAATATATCACTAAGGTTTCAAACTATCCCAATGATCAGCCAGGCGTACTTTTAATTGCCACGACGGTCCAAGATTGATGCTTCCCCCCAGTGATAACCCAACACGTAAACCCCTGTTGGGAAGGGTCGTAGCATGAGGGAATGTGAAATCCTAACCAAATACTCCTATATGAGATTAGTATGACTGTATAGTACTTTCGAGTCCCATACCACGATGTACCAATGCATTCATTTCCAAGCCGACTACGGCATCTATTCTAGAAATCCTATACAAGTTCGACAAATCTTCATCATAAACCATCAATGAATTTCCCTTGAGCTCAATGTAGGAGAGGACAGAAAGAGGGGAGGAAAGAAGAAGAAGAGGAAGAAGGACGTTGGAGGCCTACCTTGGTGCTGGCTGCCGCTTTGTTGCCGGGATCGTTGCCGGAGGTAAGTACAACATCCCATACCACTCTCTCTCTTCATTTGACCTAGACAAAGCTAGGTATGGGTGGAATCTTGGTGTACAAACCATGTTAAGGTTGTAGGATGCATGTTCTACCCTCTTGGTGTTGTTGTTGAGCTCGAACTAAGCCCGGTGAGCTCCGACAACATGTATTGCCAAAAGACCAACTAGGGTTTCGATTGTTCAATCGACGTATCTCCTAAACAACTCAGTGGAATTAGAATTTTCTTGGCTTAGAATGATGCTAGGAACATCCCCTACCAACTCCATGGAACAAATCTCGACGATCGGGCTCGGGCTGATAAACCCCAAAATGGGTGGACTGCCCTGAACCACCACCGAAAACAGCCGCCGGATCCCTTGGGTCATTTTGGTGGCATATTCGATGGACATGTGATCCATATATGCTCTCTATCACCTCCATCGGAAGCAGGTGATATTTTGGTGGAAATGCCCTATTTACGGTGCGATCTTGTCACTTAGGACAATGTCTGAACCCTTTGGGGTGACTGTGTGCGTCCCTCCGATGTTTTTGCGGATCTTGATGTCGATTCCCTTTTGTCTAGGACGTGATGCGAAGTGCCGAACACACTTGATCGTAAACCGGGTAAGGGATGGGTGTGTTTTTTGAATGTTTATTATTATTAAATTGCTCACATGCTTAGAATTATATGTTTAATTGTAATTGCTCAAATCGATGATGATATGTTATATTTGCCATTTACGATTATGATATGAATTGTATGGAGATGTATGATGAGATCCGGTGTGGCGAGGTGGTACCGATACCGTGATCGCCGTGTGATTGGTTGTGTGTGTGAGATGAAATTGACGTGGCGAGGTGGTACGGTCGTGATTTTCATATGTATGTTGCATTCATGCATTGATTATGTGCATTGGAGTTAGTTGTAGTCACGGGTTACACTTTGTGGCCAAGGTCTCATTGGTATCGTGTACCCCAGGATTGCATTTGGAAATGGATGCGCTTCGTGGTCGATGATTGGTACCGGTGTCGCGTAGTTCATACTTAACTGTGATATGTATGCTAGATTAGGTAAACAATCTCGGGTTTCACTTTGTGGCAAAGGTCTTGCTGGTATCATGTACCCGAGATTGTATTTGGAGATGGATTACACTTTGTGGCTGAGGTCTTGCCGGTATCATGTAATTCATGCTAACTGTATCATTATGAAGGCATGTAGCATATATGTGGTTAGGTATCACTCCTATACTCGAACCCTTTTCCAACGAGTTGAGGTGTTGGATAACCCATTGTGGTATGTTTGATGTGCCTTTCAGAATACCACACCGTGGTCGATGTGATTGTGGCGGAGGAGGAACATTGGCGTGGCGATGATATACCGATGCCGTGGTGTCGGGAGGGATTATCGGGGTTTCTTGGGTGACCTATGGGCGTATCGAGGACCGGCGGGCTTCTAATCATGGCTAGGGTTTGTATCCTTACGTGTCGATGGTGGTTCGAGGCGAAGGATATAGCCTAATCTTGTTGTAGTAGCATTTACCATAATTAATTTGTATTGTTAGGTGGATAATAAATAAATGAAGCGCATCACGAGCATCATGGACTATGTGTTTAATTTCACAATCATGCATCATGAATTATTCGCCATTGTCTTACTTGGATATGCTTGACCCCACCCCTCCTGGCGAGTTGGAAGCGCACCCGTATACACCCTTTTAGATGATGATGTAGGTATCGTGGTGCCGATGGCGGGTGACCCGTATCTTACGGGTGAGTATGGTGTGGCGGGGGTTGCGAGCGGAACACGATCATGGTGTGCTTGCGACCACTTGTTCTTCGCATCGTGAGATTGTACATAATATTTTGATACATTTGGGTATAGCGTGGATTTTAGATTTTTTTTTTAGATTATATTATTTTCATGGATGAATGTAAGAATAACTTCGGTTATTGCTATTATATTATCATTAGATGTTTCCCCATTTTATTTATGATTCCACTACTATACTTTGATTCCGCTGCTTATGTTGGTTTGTGTTGTGAGATTGTGAAAATGTTAAGGTACTACTATCAGAGATTCTGGTAGATTGGTAAGACAGGTACATGTCTTACTCACATCGCCGGTATTCCTAATGGTAAGTTGGGTCTCTTGAAAATGGGGTGTG
Source organism: Macadamia tetraphylla (assembly GCA_022985045.1). Classification (NCBI taxonomy): domain Eukaryota; kingdom Viridiplantae; phylum Streptophyta; class Magnoliopsida; order Proteales; family Proteaceae; genus Macadamia; species Macadamia tetraphylla. The sequence goes on from JAJSZK010000099.1 coordinate 17,446, forward strand.
ATAGCCTTCCGGATGATTCATTCATGGACTTTTCGTGAGCTCTTGAGTTTTTTCGGATCTTTGGTTATCGCTTCTCCTCTATGTGGATCGGTCCTTAGCTTCTTTGCTTCCAAATTCTTGGGTTTCTTGGTTGGCACTTGCCGACTTCTTGGATCTGCTTTTGATTTCCCAACTCAAAAGATCACTTACATTGGATGTGCTGAAGACCCACTTCCCATTCGATTCCATCGGGAAGAATGAACAAGGATGCCAATTGGGTGTTAGATTATTGGGAGATAATAATGGCCCTTGTGATGAACCTAAGGAGATCGAGGAGAATCCTCTTGCAGCTCCATCACGAAGCGATAGAAGATCTCATAGCTTTTTGTTAGAAACTCATCGTCTAAGAGGAATTGGGTGGGTTTGGATTGATGGGTTCTGTGAACTTGATTGTCATCTTGATGTTAAGGGAAGAGTTGTGAATCGGGGGCAAGGTTTGGTTTACATCTGGTGCAAAGCTGTTGTTGAACATAGAAATCCTCATCCATTTAGTCTTGATCCCCTAGATTTGAGTTGCCCATGAAATTTTTGGCGGGATCACAGACTAGCAATTGAATACTCAAGCGGCTAGAAAGCAGAGGACGCGAGATTCAAGCATTTGAAGAATCTCTTGGAGCAGTAAAACGCATTGTGCAAAGCAGATTCACGTTCCTCAAATTTGAAGACTTGATGTAAATACTTATGAAATTTTAGAAAAAAGTAAAACAAGATTAGCCTAAGCGAGATCAAGGTCATAATCAAACAATTGAGAAAAGAAATCTCACTTGATCCTAGTGATTTCAGATTTTTTTCTAATAGCTTCTTTCAAGTTCCTATGATCGGATGTGAAGGCGAAACTAAGCAATGCTTCGAATTGGACTGATTGATCTGCTCTTTGTTTCTGAGTCTAATTCTTGATCGAGAATCGAGAGAGTCGAGACCTAATACCTTGCGTGTGTGTTAGCCGTTATAAAATGAGCAATACTCGATTGCTCAGTTCTCTGAGCTCTACTGTCACTCTCTGAAAATTTTTGCTACTATTGAGTTGCGGAACTTTCACGCTACGCCTTTTCATTAACAGTTTACTCTCCCAGCTAAAGTCACGGCTGAGAGAGCGCATGTAATGGTTTGGAAGAAAATGGGTTCTTTGTAGAGTTTAAGTATAAGGGTAAATGGGACATTTTTCAATTTTAGTTAACGGTGTTACAAATTAGGGATACGGTAGACATTATTTTCATTTTTAGGGGTTACGCCAATTTATTTTCAAATTTAGGGGTGGTACTAGATAATTCCCTTTTATTTTTATGCTTGACTCTCATGCATAATGATATGTGCATTTTACATATTTACTATTAGTTTACTTTTGCCACATGCAAGTGAATTACAATACCTCAAATATTTTTTTGGGGTTGTGAAATTTCAGCCTTGCACTACATTTCATTTTCAAGAGTGCCTTCTCCGAAGCAGCGATTGGATATTTTACTTACTCTTCTCGGAGAAATGAACCATTCTCTTTTAGAGATTGAAATTCAGCATCTTGCTTCAACCACACATGGATTTGTTGAAGCTGATTTAGCAGCACTTTGCAATGAAGCAGCATTGGCTTGTCTTAGGCGCTATATTAAATTTAAGAAATCTAGTTCTCCTTCCAAAGTAAAACCTGATGATGTGCTGCCTGAGGGACTGAATCTCTCAGATGAAATTTGTTCAGCTGGTATACATGGAACCTCTGTTCTTTCTAAAGGTACAGTGAACCTCTTTTCCATAGAGAATGAAGATTTTGCATCATCATCATCTATCTCAGATCTGAATGTGCCATCAGAGATTTCCAAAGCTTCTCTCTTCTATTCAACAATGCAAAATAGTGGGGATGCATTTCAAAATGTTCTATTGAGTAGTGTTGAGACGGATTGTGAAGTTGAGGAAGAATCTTTAATGAAAGTAGCATTTGAAGATTTTGAGAAGGCTGCTAAGATGAAAGTGAGGCCCAGTGTGATGTGAGAGGTATGTTCTTTTTTTTACCCTTTTCCTCTATACCCATTGGATCCTATAAGACTTTCAATTGCATTTTCAATCTCAAATTCTTTGCTAGTCAAAGTCAAACATATTCTTAGTATTAAAAATAGATGAAAACAACATTCTAAGTTTATATCTATGGGCTTCAGAGGAGTTATCTAAGAAGTATCAAAACAAAGTCAAGAAGAACACCCAACACCTTTAAACAGGTCAATATGTGCAAAAGGATAATTGGCACGCTCATTCTTCTCGCATAGAGAGACATCAATTTGCCAACATGAAATCCCCTATATCCGCATGTTATTAGTGGTCAAAAGCTCGAAAACCCTTTTCTTAAATTTCCAATGGCCATAAATTCTCCACTTTAGGTTGGTTAGATTTCTTCAAATTTTTTATGACTTGGAATACTCAATAGCCTCAATTGGAGAAGTTATATAACAACTTCATCAAAGCATTCTTGATGGGTCCTAAGTTCTCTCCTTAGAATTTTCCTCATCAAGTTAGATATTGTTGTTGTTGAATGGGGTAATAACTTGTGACTAATATGATATCAGCCCTCTTTATTTATAATAATGGAGAGAAGGGTCTAGAGAATTACAAAGACCGTAAAACCCTTTAGGGTTCGTTTGGTAACTGACACTTTCCCTAAAACCTACAAAACCCATTATTACACCATTTCCCCTCAAGTTGGTGCATAGATATCACATATGCCCAACTTGCAGATAATAGGATGAAACATCTTACTACTAAGACCTTGATAAATACATCAGCGTTGTTCATTCTTTGGAGCAAAAGGCACAATGATAAGGCCCATATCTAGCTTCTCTTTGATGAAGTGTCAATTGTTCTCCACATGCTTGGTTCGATCGAGTGGGCGGGGTTGTTAGCAATGTTAATGGCAGATTTTACATCATAAAAGACCTTCATAGGAAGGGTAGCGGAACAACCAAATCGGTGAGAAGACCATGAAGCCATAGGAGCTCTAAGCGCCATGCAACAAGGTTACCACCAACAAAGTCATCGGGAACTTGCCCAATCGCATTTGTGAAGGCTTCCACCTAAGGTGATTATGAGGAGAAAAAGGATGCCATATCTCGGGCGATTTCAAGTATTGGAGAATCGCATCACGGCTTCCATGTGAGTCAGTAGGGATCATGCATCTCTTGACTAACCGGGTTGACGACAAATGCTATGTCGGGGGTGTATGAGAGAGATAGATCAATCGCCCACTAATCTACGATATCGTCCCTTATCTACGGATCACCTTCTTTGCACTCGGTGATGATTAGCTTGATGGAGT